>JAYEVE010000599.1:0-168592 GCA_036346375.1 Guadua angustifolia | reverse complement strand
GATACTCATTACGAGCGGTTTGAAGTAAAACCGTCTGTGATTTCACAGACGGTTATATAACACAACCGTCTGTAATATCTACAATAATCATCACAGACGGTTATATTTAGAAACCGTCTGCGATATTTCTTGTATCACAGACGTCTGTAATATAAAACCGTCTGTGATAATACCGTCTCCCGTAAATACAGAGCCTCGATCCATCCATTTCGTTTATAGGGTTTCGGTTTCTATGCTAAGTGGCAGCTGTGGAAGTGAGGTGATTTTTTGAAAGAAAGCCATTGATTTCGAAGGGTGATATTAGATTCATTTGATTTTGGTGATATAAGGTTAGTAATGATCGAGTTCTCTAATTGTATGCGCATCGAATTCAATATCTGGGTTTGTTAGGACAGAATTAATTTAAAGATTATTTGATTAGATCTAGTTTAATTGTAGCTAGATCCATATGTTGTTTGTGATATTTGGTTAGTACTGTGTTTTAATTGCATTATATTTAACATCTATCTTGATAAGGAAGGAATTTGATGATTTTTTTAGATATATCTTGTAGCTAGAACCATGTGTTGGTTGTTTGATGAATAAGGTTAGCTAGTAATGGTTCTATTTGCATAATATAATATTCGATCATGATGTAGCTAGCTAGCTTGTTAAGGATAGAATTTAAAGATTGTTTAGATCTAGCTTACAGATCAATTCAAGTCTTTTGGTGATCTAAGGTTAGTAATGGGTTCTAATTTCATTATTATATTGAAGATTAATTTCAATTGTGTTAATTATTTCTTTGTGATGTAATTAAGGTATGTAATTGCATAATTAGTTTAAGAATGTGTGCATACGCACTACACAGTGCACTTAATATTTAACACTAAGTGTTACATGTGTAGCGTAGATGGATCGAAGCTGGATGTCTGGCGAGAACCGTCTGAGTCTTGAGTACCTTAATGGCGTCTCCACTTTCAAAAGAGTGCAGAGGAGGATATGTTTAATAAGGGGTGCAATTCATGTCATGTCCGTGTATTGATTGCGAAAATCAAGATGTTTGAAACTTCGGTATGATCGAAGCACACTTGATTCAAGGGGTTTCAAAAGGGCTATACATGTTGGACCGGTCATGGCGAAGAGCATAATATACAGAAGCGACAAGTAGTGTTAATATCGTCGGCGATGTCAATGATATGTCGGATGATCATATCGATTGTGCTTCCGATGAGGACGAGGTTGCACGATGACAATTTGGATCAGATGCTACGCGATGCGAAGAAACCTTGATGACGGGGAATATGGGCAGTTCGAGGCTTAATGGAGGACTCGGAGAAACCTTTGTTCGCAGGGTGCAAGCTGAAATACACAAGGTTATCATCCGTGCTTCAACTACTCAAATTGAAGGCAAGCAACGGTTGGTCCGACAAGAGTATCACAGCGCTGTTACGTCTATTGGCGGACATGCTTCTAGAGGGAAACGAGTTACCGACAAGCACCTACAAAGCCAAGCAGGTTCTTTGTCCCTTGGGAATGGAAGTAGAAAGAATACATGCATGTCCAAACGACTGTATCCTGTACCGCAAAGAGTACACAAACTTGCATATATGTCCGGTGTGCAACGCATCCTGGTACAAGCGTAAGAGTCATTCAGATGATGATGGCGAGAGCATTGAGGCGAAAATTGGTCCTCCTGCTAAGGTGGCATGGTATCTGCCTGTAATTCCCCGTTTGAAGCGTTTGTTTGCGAACCCAAAGGAGGCAAAACTGTTGCGTTGGCACTTTGAGGAGCGTAAGAATGATGGAATGCTAAGGCACCTGCTGATTCCATCCAAAGGAGAAACATCGGCAGAGCTTTCAAGAATTCGGTGCGGATCCGAGAAATATAAGGTTTGGATTGAGTCAGATGGAATGAATCCTTTCGGTAACATGAGCGTAGGCATAGCACTTGGCCAGTAAATCTCTGTATCTACAACCTTCCTCCTTGGTTGTGTATGAAGCGGAAGTACATTATGTTGTCTGTGCTTATCCAAGGACCGAAACAACACAGGAGCGATATTGATGTGTACCTAGCTCCATTGGTGGAAGATCTAAAAACACGTGGAGTTACCGGGTACACGTATGGGATCGTACAAACGAGAGAACTTTACTTTGCCTCGCTTGTTGTTACGCACCATAAATGATTACCCCGCCCTTGCTAACTCCCTGTCGGGCAGTACAAAAGGAACCAAAGCTGCACTCCTTTGCTTAGATGATACCGAGAGTTTATGGCTGAATCACTCCCATAAAACCGTGTACATGCGTCATCAGAGGTTCCTTCGGAGGAATCACCCATATCGCAAGATGAAGCAACTTTTCGACGGAAGGAACGAAAATGGTCCAGCTCAAAGGCGTTTGAGCGGAGAGATGTTCATGACATTGTTAAGGATTTGGATGTTGCGTATGAAAAGGGCGTAAATCAAGTACACGTGAAAAGAGCATGTGGAAGAAGAGATCAATATTCGGGACCTACCTTCTTGGGAGCACCTAGAAGTTCGCCACGCATCGATGTCATGCACGTGAGAAGAATGTGCGTGACAGCGTGATTGGTCTCTTACTCAACATTAAGGGTAAAACAAAGGATGGTATCAACGCGCGGCTTGACTTGGTCGATATGGGCATAAGACCGAGTTAGCACCGAAAGAGGCGATAAAGGCCGTCGTGCTTGGAACACCTTGTTATACTCTGTCAAAGGCCGAAAGAACTGAATTGTGCCAGTGCTTGCATGGTGTGAAAGTTCCGTCCGGTTACTCCTCCAACATTAAGAGACTTGTTTCGTTGCAAGATTTGAAATTAACCGGCATGAAGTCTCATGATTGTCATGTGCTGATGACACAGATGCTCCCTGTCGCAATTAGAAGTATTTTGCCGGTCAAGGTCCGAGAGACAATCACTAGGCTGTGTTATTTCTTTAACACAATCGCTTAGAAGGTCATCGATCCCGAAGGACTAGATGCTCTGCAAGCTGAGGTGGTGATGACTCTATGTAATCTTGAGATGTATTTCCCTCCATCATTTTTCGATATCATGGTCCATCTCATTGTTCACCTTGTGACAGAGATAAAGATATGCGGGCCAGTGTTCCTACGTAGCATGTACCCGTTCGAGAGGTACATGGGAATTCTCAAGTCTTACGTACGGAATCGATCTCGTCCGGAGGGTAGCACCTAGAAGTTCGCCATCGCATCGATGTCATGCACGAGAGAAGAATGTCCGTGATGCGTGATTGGTCTCTTACTCAACATTAAGGGTAAAACAAAGGATGGTATCAACGCACGGCTTGACTTGGTCGATATGGGCATAAGACCCGAGTTAGCACCGAAAGAGACCGATAAAGGCCGACGCATTTGGAACCCGCTTGTTATACTCACAAAGGCCGAAGAACTGAATTGTGCCAAGGCTTGCATGGTGTGAAAGTTCCGTCCTGCTACTCCTCCAACATTAAGAGACTTGTTTCGTTGTAAGATTTGAAATTAACCGCATGAAGTCTCATGATTGTCATGTGCCGATGACACAGATGCTCCCCGTCGCAATTAGAAGTATTTTGCCTGGCCAAGGTCCGAGAGACAATCACTAGGTCAGTATATTTTTTAACACAATCGCTAGAAGGTCATCGATCCCGGCGACTAGATGCTCGCAAGTCGAGGTGGTGATGACTCTATGTAATCTTGAGATGTATTTCCTCCATCATTTTTCGATATCATGGTCCATCTCATTGTTCACCTTGTGACAGAGATAAAGATATGCGGCCAGTTGTTCCACGTAGCATGTACCCGCTCGAGAGGTACATGGAATTCTCAAGTCTTACGACGGAATCGATCTCGTCCGGAGGGTAGCATTGTCGGTTGTTATGCAACGTAAGAGGCCGCCGAAGTTCAAGGCCGATTACATGGCCCAGTCGAACCGATAGGTGTGCCTCGATCTCGCCATGAGGGAGGCTCCAGGTATCGGACCATCGAAGGAAAGCAATCACGCCGATTCGCTATGCGTATGCTCGAGCCCATTTCACGGTTTTGCAACACATGGTCAGTAGTGTCCGCCTATATCGCCGAAAGCACAAGCAATGGCTAAGGCAAGAGAATCCAAAGACGGCAGAGTCTTGGATCACGAGACAAAGATAACCTTCGGCTCAACAAATGGTTGAAGGAGCGACCTATCATCGGAGCTCGCCGATGACACGACATGGTTGGCAAAAGGACCAACTTTTACAGCTTGTCACATGGAAAGGATATGACTTAAATGGGTACATATTTTACACGAGAGATCGGATATGAAGAGCACAAACCGTAACAGCGTGTCCGTGATAGATGCATTCAATAATACCACTGGTTGACGAGGAGCTCCTACTATGGGTTCATAGAGGAGATATGGGAGCTCGACTACGACTTTTCAAGATTCCCTATTTTGGTGCCGTGGTCCACCTCCAAAGACGTGAAGGTTGACAGAATGGCATCACTATGTGGACCTCGAACGTGTTTTGATACCAAGATTAACCATTCGATTTCGCTAACCAAGTTGTTCAAGTCTTCTATGTAACCAATTCGCCCAACAAGAAGCGCCACGTAGTTCTTCAGTGAAAAAGGAGAATTGTCGGAGTTGAGAATGTAGTAGATGAGGAAGAGTACAATCAATTTGATGAGTTGCCACCTATCGGAAATGACATCCCGTCCCGAAAGAACAACATGAGGAAGCAAGCTACACACGCCGATCATCATGAAGGGCTAATTTTCGCATAAAAGAATAAGCATGTGGTGGCGTGAGTTATGAGAAGGGTGCATTGTCATCATGCTTACTAATTTTCATGTGTAATAATATTACATTAATGCTATTGTAAAGATGATACGACCCATCATGCTTTGTACATATTATTGTGATGATCTTTGTAAGTAGCTTCAGAAGCATCCGGATTGATGGAAAAGATGCAAGTATAAGAGCACGATTTATTCCTTAATATAAATATGATTCCAAATACATGATTCAAAGATGGCCATTCAGACCTAATTGATGACAAGAAATAAATTATGTAGACTATGGCAAACAAGAATGTAATCATCTCTACTTTGGCAATATGGAAATAGTTGTATGTGATTGCTCTCAGATTTTAGGGTTTGAATTGAGGATTAGAATCTCCACTTCAACCACAAGATAGCCTATATTCTCGTTAAAGACAACTTTCCCGTAAGATACAACAAAATGGCATGCATAAGAGTCGATCAATCGAACCGACAAGTGAATGTCGTTGAATAAGATATATCATGCATGGTTCTTCAACATAACAACAGGATGTTCTTTGTCATGCACGGTTATGTTACCTAACCATCTGTGATATCTCAACATCGAGACGGTTATATTATATAACCGTCTGTGATATCATTAACATCACGCATTTGGTTCTATTATAGAACCGCTCAGTGATATTCAACATCATGCATCGTTTATTATAGAACCGTCAGTGATAATACATCATGCATCGCTATATTATAGAACCGCTCGTGATGTGCTCTCTCTATATATCTCTCTCTGCAGGCTCATTCACAAAGACGGCAAACCCTAACTCTTTGAGACGTTTTGTGTCCCGCGGTGGCCTCTCCCTCCCTGGCCCTCCCTCCCCGGCGCTTCTCCCCTTGGCGCCCTCCCTCCCGACGCCCTCCCCCCAAGATCCTCCCCTCCCAAGATCCTCCCTTCGGCGTCCTCCCCAAGATCGACGCAGCTTCCCATCGCCGTCCCCGCCTCGCAGCCGACGTGTTCTCCCTCTCCCTCCCCAAGATCGACGTGTTCCCCATCGTCGTCCTCCCCGCAGCGACGCGGCCCCTCTGTCCTCCCCTCGGTGACCTCCCCATCGCCGTTCTCCGCAGCCGACGTGTTCCCCATCGTCGTGTTCGCCTCTTCTTCCTCGCAGCAATGGCTGCTCGGTGTAAGTGTGTCGCGATCTTTCTTTCTTTTTGTTGGTTGTGGGTGATTGGTACGCTCTATGAGTATCGTGAACCGATCGAGTATTTCTAGGGACTAGCCATCGAGCTAGAGGCCGCTTTCGATCCGGAGGCTCGATTTTGTTCTACTATCGCTACTCGATGATGATTCAATTAAATGAGGCTATATTGATCTCGCTAGTTAGTGAGTTCCTTCGTGATTCAAAGATCGCTTAGATCATTGTGTCTAGAATTCAACTTGGTCAAGTTGTCATTGCACATGTGATATGCTATCCTCGTCTGTGATTCAACTCTTATACTGCACTTATTTCGCTTGTGTGTGTGTGGATGTCCTAGTTTTAGGGAGGTGCTACCGAAATTTTTATTAAGTTCGCAACCTCCTAGTTCTCTTTGTCCTCATTGCTCAAGAGCTTTTCATAGTCCATAGTTGAGTTCTAGTGAATCAATTTTCTTAAGCAAAGGTCAATTGCGAGATTCACTAATCTCGATTTGTATACCCCTGTGATATATTGTTGAAATTGATGTTGGAGGGTTCTTAATTAAGAGCAACCCATCAATTTAGATAATCTGAGAGCAAAGTTGCTTATAAGCTAGTCCTTTGTGTTATCTTGTTTATGTCATACCTCTTGTGTGTGAATTATGTATTCTCATATATATGCTTAAGAGGAATAATAAACAAAGTCTTGCTCTTATACTCGCACTTATTTCGCTTGTCTCGCGTGTGGATGTCCTAGTTTTAGGGGAGGTGCTGCCGAAATTTTTATTAAGTTCGGCAACTTGCTAGTTCGCTTCTTTTGCTAAAAGGATAATGACAAGCCATTTAGGCTAGTTCTTTTAAAAGGCTAATAACAAGCCATTTAGGCTAGTTCTTTTAAAAGGCTAATAACAAGCCATGGTATCCACAAACTTATTCACTCTAATTTGATTTTATTTGTTCTTCTCTTTAGTTCGCCTCAAACTATTTTAACTTATAAAGAAGATGTCGCCCTCTAATCCATCGCCTCAAGGACATGATGTGCCCTCAAAACAAGAATCGACCTGCACCGCAAGAGGACCAAACAAAAGGCCAATGCATCGATATACCATTACGTAGATCGATCCAAAGGATGGGGCCCTAGAAAGCCAAAAAAGGCAACGAATGCATTTCGAGTATGTGCGGATAGTAGCACGGAACGGGTTCCGATCACGCTATCTTCCCGGAGGTTGGTGACTATTGAGGCTCACAATGCCTTGTCGACGGAAGTTCTTTCATCGCTCAACATTCCGTAAGAATTCGCCCCTAGTGCGACGGTATGCACCGCTATGCAGAAAAGCATGGAAGACCTTCAAGCATACGCCAGAGACTACGCCAAGAAGAATATAGATCCATACTCTAAGTATGGTTTCATTGATGCGACACGCGGCGGCTTTTGTTGAGATGAAGACGGCATTTAATTCGCAAGGCCAAAGTGAAGCAAACAAGGCCTTGCAGTAAGGAACACTCACCCCCACAGACTTCGGCACTGCGGCTACGGGGAAGAGAGCGCAATGGGACAGGAGGACGAGGAGGGTATCTCACCATTTCCAAGAATCACAGATCCACGCGAGATCGCTAAGAGCGAGGTCTTCGCCACATCCTCCGCAACCGCCTCTTCAGAAACCCATGGACGAGGAAGTCTCGCCAACGCCGTAATATATAAATCGAACTACCAATTTTACGTAATTAGTCCATGACTTCATAAGTGAAATAACTTGTCGATCTTGTAGGTAGCGTTGAGTACACAATCGCCGATGGCTCTTTTTTGCCGACAGGAGAAAGATGTACCGTCCATGGCCTTGGGAAACAAGGAACACCTCGGTCATACAAGAGGCATAGGGTTTTTGTTCCATGGAAAACTGGATTCCCAGAAGACTTCCACGTATACCGAAGTAAGAAGAGAACTAAAGCCGAGCGCGAGTCAAATCTTATAAAGAATTTGGAGGACAAGTTGAGAGGAGAGTTGAGAGAAGAGTTGAGGGGAGAACTGAGAGAAGAATTTTATGAAAGGATAAGAATCCTCGAGGAAAGGTTCACCAATCAAGAAAGAAATACTGTACAAGCCCCAGAAGAATGTCCGCAAGTCAGCCCCACTGCCCGTAAGAGCAGCTGTGCATCCGTTCCTCCAATTGACACAGATGAACATAGCGGGACTTATCCTCAGATGTGACATTAAGGTGGCTACACAAAGGCAATCTCCAAGTGAGAATTAACAATGGCACCGCTCCTCCGACGGCGCTTGGGGCATGGCATATCCATCCACTAAGGGGACCATGGTGCACGGTACCATGATAGCACCGGTTTCACCAAGGTCAATGTGGACGGGTATTTGATAGTTTCAAAATTGTCGATCTACGTAGCCGCCAAACGACGAGATCGTGAAACTTGGGGATGCCATTGGCACATTCATCCAATGGCCTAGCAATGACATCTCCTCGGTCGCCTTTTGTCATGCAACAACCACGACGATCCGATTCGCTTATTGTATCGCCGTCGATCGGCTGGCTACCAAATCGCAATCAGACAAACAGACTCTACTTGATGTACATAATGTTGACCTCTTTCCTGCCCATTCCTCTCCGTGAAGGGTTCATACAAAACAAAGAAAGGCAAGGGCAAACAGAAGAAAGAAGGGCAAGAACAAGTTGACTATCCATCCGCCGAGTTGGCTAAACAATATAAGCTAGGAGAGCCGCATTAACGAAAGGCAGCAGAATTCACTTAGTATAACTTGCCAACAATTGCATAAGTGGTACATCCAAGAAGCCGGAAAGCCGAGCGTGAACGCATAACAAGTATCGCTAAGTTCAAGTATGAACATCTATTCAACGACTCAATGGGGCTTCTTCATGGTCGATTTTCTCGACTTGTTCCATCTCTACAACCTCGACGCCTCGACGCCAAGACTCATAAGATGTCGGACCTTGTAAGTGTGTGCTATCACGCCTACATTCGCCTAATAGTGATAAATATACTCCAATATATATATAATTCGCTTTTGTATATATAGATTCATGCAACTTGAAGCGACACGGCAGAAACTATCGATCGGTTTCCTCGACCCACATATAGTCTCAAAGCAAACAATGGATGATGATATAAACATGGTCGAGAAATACGTGATAGAGGCATTGCTAGCACAAAAAGATAAAGAATTCATACTTATACCCCATAACCCAGGGTAAGTGCTACCACATGCTATACTTTAGTCTCAGATCAGGCACACAACTCGCTTTTGTTCATTGTCCATTGTGATATACCCGTAGGTTTCACTGGGTTCTAATTGTAATTGAACCAGCCACAAACCGGTTAAGTACCTTGATTCCTGACGTAGCGGAAACCACGACTTGACACCTATCGCAAAATTACTCACCAAGTAATCACGCTTCCTACGCATATGGTCGTGTAAGTTATTCCGTGTTTATATTGCTATTGGAATGGCTTAGGCTAACCTTTTGCAATCTTGTAGAGCGCTCAAACACGTGAAGGATTGGACTAAACTACAAGATGATTTGAACTTTCCAGATCCGCTATACACAACAATTCTATATCAAACCCCGTAATAGTGACTCTAGAACTAACCGTAGGTTTTATTTGCAAGTACACCAAGAAGGTCCGGAAATAACCTATGTGGATTTTATGTTTGCTACAACATGCAAACCATCGTCGCTAAAAAAAGTAGCAGTACAGTTAAAACTGCGTTGACTAAGTCCCATTTGAGCAACATTAGAGCGAAAGTTTGTTTCTTCCTGCTCACCGAAGTAATACATAAAAAAGGCGTGTTCCACGCAGCCTGATAACTTCTGGAGTTGTACAATTGTCAAATGGTATTCATTAATTCGGAAAATATGTCAAAAACTTGCGGTTATTCTTGTTTGTACGATTTATTGTATTGTCACATGATATTATCCTTAATACATATTTGCTCATCTTGAATGCAACAACATAACAATGTCTTGCTTGTTAGAAGTAGATGTTTTTCCTACACCCTCAGCAAAACCTCCATTATTTATGGTTTGTTGTTCGAAATTTCCATCTACTTAGGTATTCCTGCATCAATATTTACGAGACACGCCATTTATCTATAACCAAGGCCAGCACTTCTTCCGCATTGAACCAAGGCTTTGTCCGCCCATCGCTTCCTCCCGCCTCTTTCTCCATTCAAGTCTGTGTTCCAAAATCCTTCCGCATGGAAGACCCGACTTGCAATCACATTTGTTCAATCTTTAATTACCCTACCTAAAGTAATCTATCAAGTACATCTACAATATTTACCAAAGTACCATGTTCGATCTCCCACTGTGGCACGACGGTGACGCCAGATAAGAGCATGTCGTCCGCCATCAAGACCGTGGCACTACGGTGACCTCAAGCGCAGTTACTTCAGATGGCATGAAGCAAATCACACACTCTAGTGTGTCCGGCTCGATGGAGAAGGTCAGGTTGCCGCCGCCGCCATGTCCGCTCATGCTCTTGGTTGATTTATTAGTCGAGTTCCATCAACATTATCATAAGAAGGGGAAAAAGCGCCACAAATGTTTATATTTTAAGTCTATCCCGATCGGACAAACTGCTGCCTCAATGCATATAGAAAGTGCAGATATTCAATTACAACATCTATAATCGGTTGTGCCTTATAAATATCGCTAGAAATATTGATGGAAATTTTAACAACACCATAACTAATGGAGGTTCTGCTGGGGGTGTGGGAAAAAAAGGTCATCACAGATGGTTCTTATTTGAAACCGTCTGTGATAAGTTCATATCACAGACGGTTGTGATTTGAAACCGTCTGTGATAAGTTCATATCACAGACGGTTGTGATTTGAAACCGTCTGTGATATTTAGTTATCACAGATGGTTGTAATTTGAAACCGTCTGTGATATTTAGTTATCACAGACGGTTTCAAATCATAACCGTCTGTGATAATTAAATTTCACGAGCAGTTTATTAATACAACCGCTCGTGATATATATTTTCTCGACGGGTAGAGAACCGTCTCTGATGATCTTCTTCATCACAGACTTATTGTTACTGACGGTTCACAAAACCGTCTCTGATGACGTTTGCGAACCGTCTGTGATGATGTTTTCTGTAGTAGTGGTTGGACACTCAAGTTGTTCGTGCTGGCCGGGTTCTTTATTATATAAAGAAGACTAGAAGGTAGATGTATAAAGAAGTCTTTCTTTATTACAACCAAATAGCATATACAGGAAAGGAGATTAATTCAAATATATTGTACAATATCATTCTCCATTATTAAGAATAAACAACGACAACGTTCATCACAACATTAGTGATTTATATACATATGTACAGAAAATGTAAATCTAACCGTAGCAAATAAACTAACTCAAAACCTTCCTCTTCTGACAGATCTTATCATCCGTGGTCACATGCTTGAACTCACGAATCTCACAGCTATATATGTAGCTGTAATAGGGCGCTAAGCGAGATTTCCACCACACAATCTCGAATTTCCCAAGAGGTGCAGCATCTCCAGACATGACATCTTGCACGGTGATTTTGGGGTCCTCTTCATGAGAAAGCCCTACTCGACATTGATCGTAAAGCTCACAATACCGAGTAATTTCAGCTTTTTTCGCAAGCACAATATATTTGCTCTTGATCCCAGAATCACTTGGACCTCTGCTAGTTACAAGTTGATTTTTCGTCAACCCAAGCTTCACTCTAAGGTGTTCAAGAAGACCTCGCTTTTTCCTCTCGTCAACAGTACTAGCTCTAACTAAGGAGGCCATTCTGCTTAGATCTATGAAAGGTCCAGTGAACTCCTTATATATCTCTTGATGAAAATACGCATCAAACAGACACATTGCCAGGGATGTTAGTTTTGGTTGCTCTTCGGGATCTGAGCTTCCAAATGCAAGCACCTTGAAGAAGTACCAGTATGCTTCTCGCGACAAATATTTTAGACGAAGAGCCTGCGTCGTTCCAAACTTCGTGATCCAGTCCGAGCGACTTGTGACTATGATTTTACTTCCGTTCGGAAGGCAACTCTGAGAATCGGAGTATAACCTTCTGCATGCACCCTCGTCAACATCCCCATCTAGTTCAATTACGACCAGCAATCTTTCTTCATTTGAGGAGCTATGTCTATGTCTGGTCACTCCATCCCTGAGGGATTTCTCTTCTCTAAAATCACTCTCGCTTAAAAAGATAATATGAGAGAAGTGATTGCGCACCCTCTCGTCGCTGCAAACATGCTCAACAAGTGTGCTCTTCCCAACTTTTCCTGGACCAATGATCGGTAGGACACCTAAGTTATCAGCAGTGAGAGGTTCTATATGCAACAAGAAGTTGATAACCCGTTCTATCTCCATTTGACGGCCAAACATGCACTTTTCCATAAACATATAGGTGCTATATGGCTGGCAACGCATCATAGGGTAGTTCTTCAAAAGTACAACAAACTCAATCATGTCGGTAATGACGGCCCCTAGATTATCAAGCACCTGTTGTAACTCTCCCGTGCCATGTCTACTACCAGCAGGGAAACAAATGCGCTTGGCAGGATTGAATTTAGACAGGGCTAAGTAGTCACTCACTTGATGACCTTGGGCCATCTCTTCTTCTTCATGTGCTTGGCGTCTGAAGGTATCGAGCATGGTAGCCTCTGTACATCTCTTGTCTCAGCATGTTCAGTTGCTGAAGCATGGCATGGCTTGTGATGTGCCTCCCCTCGGCCTCCTCGACGGTCACGTGAAGCCGAAGCAGCATCCTCTGTAGTCCCCGCAGGCTCTCCTCCTTGGACGGCGCCGGCAACTTTAAGTACCTGTCTATCAAGAAGGAGACTGATCTGCTGGAAAGTTCACCTACTATTGCAGTGATGAACGCCTCCATTGGGAAACCAGAAACCTCTCTCACCAAGCGAAGAGGTGAGGTGATAAGAAGTAATATGTGATGCGAAACTCTTGGTTTAGTGTCGAAGTCGTTGCTTTGATTTCTTTGACTAGTGTCAAAGAAGAATGGACTCGGTAGTAAAAGCCCAGAGGCAGTTACTCGGTGTAAGTTAATCGTATCAATCTACGCAGTTGCTATCTCCTTTCTGCCCATCGCTAGCTACTTTTCTTAACAACTAGCATTATGGTAACCATTTCTACAGGTAGCCATTTTTATAATTTCTTTGGGTTTAATTCACAATTCTGAAATAAATTCTTACCCAGAATATTCTACAGAGCCATGGAAATCAAATGTTAAATTTGACTTGTTTCCAACTGTGGGATTGAAAAATGGCGATAAGAGAAGGGGTAAACAGAACCATGCAAAACATCTCACTTCATCAAGGAAGAGCGAAAGAATAATTTTTCAACGAAAATCAGCCTAGGGCAGCACTACCGCAGCTAAAAGTTCGGTAGTACAGGAATGAATAGTAAAACTAGCACTACCACATGCCTTTCTCGAGCCTTTTCAAAAAAAAAAACGGTTTGCAAAAGTGTAGAAAGTATCATCGCTCTGTCACAACCCTCTCAAACCTTTTAGGATTGTCATATCCCTGCTCTATACAAAAATGGAATCATTATAGCACGGACGTCCGGACGCCCGGCTCAGCCCGGCTCAGCGGTAGTCCCCTCCTTATTGTTGTTTCTCTCTCTTACTTTCCCCATTTCTTCGCACTTGGTCAGTGGGCGAGACGGAGAGGTAGAGGGTTAGGCTCGTAAGGGAGTGGGTACAGAGCGGCTTGCGTAGGGAGGAGCCAGGCGGTGCCGACAGGGAGAGGTGAGGGGAGCTTCCTCGGCTCCGTGGACGACAAGTGCGGTTGGATGTGATCACTCGGATTGTAACATCCCAAAAATTTTAATAAAGTAAAAATGTATATTTTAAATTTGAATATGATTATTTCTGAGTTTTCTTGGTATTATTGATTTTTATTTGGATATCTTTGGATTTTTGTGTTGTGAGAATAAGCAGATAAAAGAGAAATGAGAGTAAGAAATGGGAAAAGGTAAAATGGTAAAAAATAAAAATTTTGAAGGATTACCATCTAAACCCTAAGGCTGCAGGAAAAGCATTTTTACACACAAATAAATTTTTATAAACAAGAACGAGACTTAATTATTGAAAAGACAATTGCTTTGACTAAAAACAGAGGTCAGATTTAATGTAAAATCTGTAGACTTCATCTCGAGCTGATAAAATTGCCCTATTAACCTCAATGCGTTGGCTACTCCCAGTAAAAGTGTCAGAAATTTATTCTGTTATATAAGGCTGATAAAAATTCAAAAACAGAAGCATTGAAAATCTGGAAATTGGAATGTCAGAATTATTATAAAATAAATACAAAATATTTTAACTTTAAATTTTTATGGTAGCGCTATTTCTTATTTAAAAAATATATAAAAAGTTTCAAAATAAATAATATCGTCTACAACCTTAAATAATTCAAAATCCGGAAATAAATTTCTGAGCAGTCATAAATGTCAGAATTTTTAGTAATTTTCTGTAAATCATCTTAAGCCTAAATTTTTACAGGTGGTCACTCACTTCCTGGAGACCACAGTAAAAAAGTTTAGAAATATTTTGACCAGTTATGATAGCTCGATTAATAGATTTTGTACTGCCCAAAATATTCAAAAATGGTTTGAAAACTAGTTAATTTTGAGGGATTATTGTATGAAAACCACAGTGGCGAATTGAGCGAAACCAAAGAAAATGGAAACTACACACCTTAGTCTCTCTACACAAAAATTTCTAGAAAATTTCAAAAGAGATAAAATTACTTTTGAACCAACTCAACTCATGACCAAAACAGTCAGACACATGTACAAAGAGTGCCAGCCAAACTTCTAGTCGTCTTCGGCCGCACCTGTAGCCACGTCGCCATTACTTCGCTGCCACCGGCCATCCCCTCTTCATTGACATGTTTTGGCGCCATACCTCTTTAACTCTACTGCCATGCCTTCTTCTCTGTCAAGCCAAATCAAATCACTGCCATCAGCGATGGAATTGCCTCATCATACCAATCATACCCTTGCGCAGACTAAGCCCTGTGAAGCTTGAGCTCACTCGCGCCAAGAGAGAGAACCCAGTCCAGCGGTGCCATTCATTGCCGGCCTGTCTTATTGACTGAAACCCAGTTCGCCCTGTAGCCATACTTCACACTATGCAAAAGAAGCAAGCCTCGGGCAAGCTCATACCGGGGAGGTGCTGCTGCTGCCTACTCTGATTTTGCTAGGCAATTTAAGCTGGCTGAACCATTGCCCATCCCTCTCCAGCTGTAAGCTAGGCTCCCAGGAATGTAGCTCTGTGCCTCCGCAACGCCTCAGTCTGCCTGGAACCGCAGCGTTCCTTAACCTCACTCATCCCCCTCGCTTGAATATCACCCTCGCTATCCTTTTCTCTGTCCTCCATAGCAGAAAAATGATAGAAAGGGGCAACTTTGAATTTTTTGTCTCGGCTAGAATTTCGGGCAAATAATAGCAACCACACTCTCCTAGTAGAGCCCTGAGCTCGTCCCAATGCTCATCTTCAGCCCATCCAGTTCATAACACCGTCCCCACTATTCATCTTCTTCCCATGGCCGGTGTATGCTGGCGGCTCACCTTGGTTACTCTCTGACCAAACCAAGCACAAAAATGGAATCCATGAACTCCCTTGATGCTTTTTCTCCAGTTGATTCGAGCTCAGGTGCTTCCCTTTTCCCCTCCGGCTGACCAAAGCTGCGGCCGCCGCCTGCCCAAGTCGCCGACCCATCTCCAGCCATCACTGGTCGCAGCCAAGCCCCAAACCTCATCGCCAGGCTGCCCTCTTGCTCCGTCGCCTACCGGCCGGCCAGCTCCGCCACTAACTCGCCGACGCCGGCCATGCCCTGGAGTTGCTCTGCTTGGGTCCTACAGAGAGAGAGCAGGCAATGTTCAAGTAATTTGTCATGGCCATAGTTCACAAGTGCACACACAGCCCAGTGGTAGAGTCTCTCGGCTATGAGCCTAGACACGGTCCATTTATGATTCATGCTAGCTTCCTACCGTGTAGGCTTAGATCCAGTCTATTTGCACGACAAACCTATACCTGACTCTGAAAACGGATATCCGAATTTCTGAACAAATTCGACATTTTTAAATAGATATATAACGATTTTGGTTTTCATTTTTTAACACTTTAGCAAGCTCATTATAAAAAATAAGATTATAAAATTAGATAAAAAAAATTACGCATTATTTGCTTCCCATAAATAAAAAGGTGAAAAAATATCCGAATCCGTATCCGATTGATATCCGAATTTTGTTTCTATCATTTAAATAAATATATAATGAATTTGAGGTTCATTTTTTATAAATTTGAATAAGCTCAACACCACAAACAAGAATATGAATTCGGATAGAAAATTCTATATCCTATTTGTTTCCCATTGAAGAACAAAGACAAAAAAAATTGATATCCGAATTACTATCCGTTTTCATCCCTACCCGACTGACCCAACACGGCACGATGTCTACTGTAGAGGTTAGCGTCGTGCAACCTTAAGCACGCAAATTGATTGGTCGCTTATGTCAGCTTCATGCAACCGTCAGCAGGCAAATTAATTGGCCGGCTGAGCATTGGACTCTGGACTTCGGTTTTGTCGCCAGCATTTACAGATACCGGTATTTACAGATAGAATCATACTCCCTTATGTCCAAAAATATAACGTAAAAATGTAAGATGTATTTTGACTTTATATAAGGATTAAGGTTACGTTAAAATTGAGAAAATTACGATTGAAAATGATTTAGATGTCTCACTCAATTGTCTCGAAAAATGGGAGATAATGCTTTATATGTGTGGTAATGAACAAATACGTATAGTTGAGAGAATAAATAAAAATATAGAAGCTAGGAAAGATCTTACTAAATTTATATACAAACCTTATATTTATAGATAAGACTATTTAAAAATTAAACCTTACAAATTTGAAGGAGGAAGTACTTGATTCAAACAAATCTTTTTTAGGTGGTTTAACCGAACGCCTAGCAAGTAGCTAGTCCAGGCTATGAAAGGCATGCGTACACGCAGGGGCCGATCGATACGCAGTCAACAGATATACATGCAGTTCTTCCCGAGACATTTCCCTCAGACGAAAAGGTGGATCCTGAAAATTTTAAAAATAAAAATTTAAAATTTAAAAATGAAATTAATCTTCAAACTTGGACTGGTGGGATAATCTTCGATCTGTTATGAAGTCGGTGGAACCGTTATACGCCTTCTTGCAATTCGCCGATCAGGACAGGGTGCCCACATTGAGCGAGACTATCCTACGGTATACCACAGTGCGACAAGAGTACGATAGTTTGTTCTATGAATATCCATCAACAAAAGACATGTACATAAATGTGATGGACCGCTGAATACTCATGAACTGTACTCGTTCCAACTTTTAATTATCCGTAGGACACACAAATTGTTCGTGCCGGGGGGTTCTTTATTATATAAAGAAGTCTCGAAGGTAACCAAAGAGTAGATACATAAATAAGTCTTTCTTTATTACATAAGCAAATAGCATATATACAAAAGAGAGTTAATTCACGAGAGGTGTTTCTATGTTTTGTTTTAAGTTGTATAATAAAGCATTAATGAAGGGTAAATAATATATTGTACAATAACATTCTCCATTCTTTAGAGTAAACAACGACAATGTGCGTCACTAGCATTAGTGATTTGTTATATACATGTACATGTACAAAAAATGTAAATCTAATCGTAGCAAATCAACTCAAAACCTTTCTCTTCTGACAGATCTTATCATCCGTGGCCACATGCTTGAGCTCACGAATCTGACAGCTATATATGTAGCTGTAATAGGGCGGTAACTGAGATTTCCACAACACAACCTCGAATTTCCCATGAGGTGCAGCATCTCCAGACATGACATCTTGCACGGTGATTTTGGGGGCTCTTCACGAGCAAGCCCCACTCGGCATTGATCGTAAAGTTCACAATACTGATTAGTTTTAGCTGTTCTCCGAAGAAAAAAATATTTGCACTTCATCTCAGAATCACATGGACCTCTGCTAGGTACAAGTTGATTTTCCACCACCTTAAGCTTCGCCCTAAAGTGTTCAAGAAGACCTCGTTTTTTCGCCTCATCAATAGTACTAGCTCTAACTAAGGAGGCCATGCTGCTTAGATCTATGAAAGGTCCAGTGAACTCCTTATACTTCTCTCGATCAAAATAGGCATCAAACAGACACATTGCCAGAGATGCTATTTTTGGTTGCTCTTCGGGATCTGAGCTTCCAAATGCAAGCACCCTGAAGAAGTACCAGTATGCTTCTCGCGACAAATATCTTAGATGAAGAGCCTGCGTTGTTCCAAACTTCGCGATCTTGTCCGAGCGACTTGTGACTATGATTTTACTTCCATGCTGAAGGCAACTCTGAGAATTGGAGTGTAACCTTCTGCAAGCACCCTCGTCAACATCCCCATCTAGTTCAATTACGACCAGCAATCTTTCTTCATTTGAGGAGCTATGTCTATGTCTGGTCACTCCATCCCTGAGGGATTTCTCTTCTCTAAAATCACTCTCACTTATAAAGATAATACGAGAGAAGTGATTGCGCACCCTCTCGTCGCTGCAAACATACTCAACAAGTGTGCTCTTCCCAACTTTTCTTGGACCAATGATCGGTAGGACACCTAAGTTATCAGCAGTGAGAGGTTCTATATGCAACAAGAAGTTGATAACCCGTTCTATCTCTATTTGACGGCCAAACATGCACTTTTCCATAAACAGATAGGTGCTATACGGCTGGCGACGCATCATAGGGTAGTTCTTCAGAAGTACAACAAACTCAATCATGTCGGTAATGACGGCCCCTAGATTACCAAGCACCTGTTGTAACTCTCCTGTGCCATGTCTACTACCAGCAGGGAAACGAATGTGCTTGGCAGGATTGAATTTAGACAGGGCTAAGTAGTCACTCACTTGATGACCTTGCGCCATCTCTTCTTCTTCATGTGCTTGGCGTCTGAAGGTGTCGAGCACGTGGTAGCCTCTGTACATCTCTTGTCTCAGTATGTTCAGTTGTTGAAACATGGCATGGCTTGTGATGTGCCTCCCCTCGGCCTCCTCGACGGTCACGCGAAGCCGAAGCAGCATCCTCTGTAGTCCCCGCAGGCTCTCCTCCTTGGACGGCTCCGGCGACTTTAAGTACTTGTCTATCAAGAAGGAGACTGATCTGCTGGAAAGTTCGCCTACGATTGCAGCGAAGAACGCCTCCATTGGGAAACCGGAAACCTCTCTCACCAAGCGAAGAGGTGAGGTGATAAGAAGTATATGTGATGCGAAACTCTTGGTTTAGTGTCAAATAAGAATGGACTCGGTAGTAAAAGCCCAGAGGTATAGTCTACGCAGTTGCTATCTCCTTTCTGCCCATCGCTAGCTACTTTTCTTAACAACTAGCATTATGGTAACCATTTCTACAGGTAGTCATTTTTATAATTTCTTTGGGTTTAACCGTTTAATTTACAATTCTGAAATAAATTCTTACCCAGAATATTCTACAGAGCCTTGGAAATCAAACGCTAAATTTGACTTGTTTCCAACTGTGCGACCCAAAAACGGCGATCAGTGGGGTAAATGATCAACGACAACGCCCCGCCCCCCAAAAAAAACAGAACCAAGCAAAACATCACTTCATCATGGAAGAGCGGAAGAATAATTTTTCAACGAAAATCAGCCCGGGGCAGCACTACCGCAGCTAATCCCTCCTCTCTTCCTTCTCATTTCAATATTCCATCGATGATCAGAGAATGCGTGTTTACATTTTTTTTCCAGCATGCAATTTCACGTTTTTGTTTGCTAATAATTCTCTACCGCAATCTCTTTGACGAATAGAGAACACAAACAACCGTATGCACACTAGATGTGCTTCTACTTCTTGTTGCATTTGATCAGTACTGTTACATGAGCCCTACCTTTTATACCAACAAAGAATGCCAAGAGGAAGACACACCAACTATATAAATTTCCACCAGTTGCTCAGCATTCCTTCAACTCTAATTGCCGAAGCATTATGAAGCAAGGAAACTCCAATGTCGTTAACCGGCGTCATTAACAACCATAATTATTTTCTTAATTCTCATATTCGGTTGCTACAATCCCACGGTACAAGGAGCAAATGCTCTGTTTATTTGTTTCAGGAATAAGTATTTTGATACGTACACACACTCCACAAAAAAACATTTTGAAAGTACAGGAAAGGGACTTTAAACCGTGCCATGTCACGTCGGCCCAGCTCGTTTTCATGAGCCTAGACACAGTTCATTTATGATTCATGCTTGCTTCCTACCGTGTAGGCTTGGATCCAGTTTATTTGCTCGATAAATCTATACCACTGACCCGACACGGTATGATGTCCACTCTAGTCGTTAGCGTTTGTCGTTAGCAGGCAAATTAATTGGCCGGCTGAGCATTTGATTGGACTCTGGGCTTCGGTTTTGTCGCCAGCATTTACAGATACCGGTATTTACAGATAGAATGTAATCCTTACATCCAAAAATATAAGGTAAAAATATAAGATGTATTTTGACTTTATATAAGGATTAAGGTTACGTTGAAATTGAGAAAATCATGATTGAAAATAATTTAGATGTCTCACTCAATTGTCTCAAAAAATGAGAGATAATGCTTTATATGGGTGGTAATGAATAAATACATACAGTTGAGAGAATAAATAAAAATATAGAAGGAAAGATCTTACTAAATTTGTATACAAACCTTATATTTATAAATAAGACTATTTAAAAATTAAACCTTACAAATTTGAAGGAGGAAGTAATCGATTCAAACAAATCTTTTTTAGGTGGTTTAACCGAACGCAGAGCGGCCGAATGCAGGGGCTGATACGCAGTCAACAGATATGCACGCAGTTCTTCCCGAGACATCTCCCTCAGACGAAAAGGTGGATCCTGAAAATTTTAAAAATAAAAATTTAAAATTTTAAAATGAAATTAATAAAATTTTCAATTTAAACTTTTGAGGATCAATTAAAAATATTATCTCCAACTTCAATCCAACCTTAATCAAAAGATGAGCTGCAAAACTTAACTTAGAATCAAACAAAATATAAAAATGAGTTGAAAATAAAATTTACTTTGATATTTCATTTAATTTAAAATTTTCTTGAATCTTGGTTTATAAGAAAATCTTTTATTGCAATGATTTCATTTTCTTTTCAATACAAAGTTCAAAATATAATGATAAATTAAATTTCAGAATTAAATTATATTTATTGATGCTTTTTCTGAATTTCCTGAATTTTTCTGGATTTTTCGGAGAATAAGTATTTTGATACATACACATAGATATATACTCCATAAAAATCATTTCGAAATTAAGGAGAGGAAAGGGACTTTTGAACCCCACTGCACGATTCTAATTCCTTTAGTCAGCCAACCATCACACGAGACCATTTCTTATTAGAATCACTATATATTTTTAGTCACATGCGGCACTTAATTCAGATTATAAAATAATCTTACAGATCAAGCCGACAGAGAGAATCATCCAAGAACGAATTGCGGTCCGTACGCACCTGTAGGTTGGCCATCCTGCTCGACAGCACGGCGGTCTCCGTCGGCGTTGCCGCTGAGGTGGCGATCCGACGGAGCCGGCGGACGTCCCTGGGTATTATATATGTCCGCAGCCCTGGCAGATTCCTTCTCTCTCCATTCGCTCCAGAGCCGACTTCTTAATTGTCAGCCTGAATAATTTTCGGCGTACATATTACAGATTACATTAGAAAGCTCCCAAGTGTGTATTTTAATTCATATAATTAATAATGCATCATTTGAAAGTCTACGCTGAAAGTTGTGCTTGTTTTAACCAATGCTGCTGGAGTTGCGAGTAGGGAAACCACGGGAAAATTGGACGGCAGCAGTATGTGCAGCAGTATGCTGCTGGAGTGGATTAATTATGCATTCAGATGTGCAGCAGTATGCGTCGGTTTGTTCAGCGTTGGAATTAAAGATTAGGAAAATGAAAGGATTATAATTGCGTCAACGAATGCGTCATTCATGAAGGATTTGCTACAGTAGCCTGCTGTGTTTAGACCCAACAAGAAGGTAGCTAGCATGCAAAAGAATTCTCTAGTTATTGACTATAGCCTGAATGAAGATAAATAGTAGGCTTAAATGACTAAACTAAATTAACACAAAGGCTGGGCTGGGCGTCCTTTGACCGGTCGGATCACGGTCAACGGATTCCCCGAGCTCGGGCAGCCTTCGACCACGACCTGGGTGCGCGCCGGACCGCTCGACCTAGAGCGCGTTGGCCCCGAGCACGCCCCCGCTCGACCTCGGGCTCGAGCGGGCTCCTGTCCAGGTGCCGTTGTCCACCCTTGGATTTCGGATCAAGCATTTGACCGGCGGTTGCTCAAGGAGCGGGTCGTGAGGCAGGCGCAGGTACGTGCAGCAAGTCCGGAGCGGTTACTGCCAGCCCTCAACGTGCATGAAGGCCACTTCCCGGGAATCTCTCCCGGCCGTTGCGTACAGGGGAGGTATAAAGGCCATGGAAGCGCAGTCCTTAGGGGACACGAAGACGACAAACTCAACACACGCACAAGAGCTTGAGTATTAGCCATAGCCATTGTTGAAACTCGAGCTGTAAACACTCCACTGTACTCGAACAATAGCAAAGAACACCGCCGCAAGGCGACTGGAGTAGAGCTATTACCCTCGCCGGGGGCTCGAACCAGTATAAATCCTTGTCTCGTGCTTGTTGTCGCCTAGCTTCGACCTTCAACGATTACGACTTGTCCCCCTCGTTTGAGCCAAGCCCGATCCGGGTCCCTAATCATTTAAACCCCCATTTCATTTCTGCGGTCGGCGATCCCGGTCGTCGACAGCCGCTATTCTGGTTTGTGTTCTTCATGTCCTGATATCTCGTGTAATATGTGTACCCATTTAAATCATATCCTTTCCATGTTACAACCGTAAAAGCTAGCCCTTTTGCCAGCCATGTCAGCGTCTCACCTGACATGCTTCCAGTAATGGGTTGTCGCTCCTTGAACCAGCTGTTGAAGTGAAGGTTATCTTTGTCGATGATCCAAGACTCGGTAGCGTCGGATTATGTTGCCGTAGCCAATTCTTGTGCTCATCGATATACGGGGCCACAATAGCTATGTGTTGCAAAACTGTGAAATGGGCTTTGGCGCACGCAATTGGATCAGGTGTGATTGCTTTCCTTTCGATGGTCCCGATGCCCTGGAGCCTCCCCTCATGGCGGCATCGAGGCACACCTATCGGTTCGACCTGAGCCATGTAATCCATGCAGAATTCGACGACCTCTTCTGTTGCATAACCTTCGATAATGCTACCCTCCGGTCGAGATCGATTCCGTACGTAGGATTTGAGAATTCCTATGTACCTCTCAAACGGGTACATGCTACGTAGGAACACAGGCCCGCACATCTTTATCTCCCTCACAAGGTGAACAATGAGATGGACCATGATATCGAAAAATGACGGAGGGAAATACATCTCAAGATTACATAGAGTCATTACCACCTTGCCCTGCAGAGCATCAAGTCCTTCGGGATCGATGACCTTCTGAGCAATTGTGTTAAAGAAATAACACAGCCTTGTGATTGTCTCCCGAACCTTGGTCGATAAAATACTTCTAATTGCCACAGGGAGCATCTGTGTCATAAGCACATGGCAATCATGGGACTTCATGCCAGTTAAACTCAAATCGTTCATCGAAACAAGTCTCTTCAGGTTGGACGAGTAACCGGATGGAACTTTCACACCATGCAAGCATTGGCACAGTTCCTTTTTCTCGGCCTTGGACAGAGTGTAACTAGCAGGCTTGCAGTATGTTCGGCCTTTTTCAGTCTCTTTCGGTGCTAACTCAGGTCTGATGCCCATATCGACCAAGTCAAGCCGTGCATTGATACCGTCCTTTGTTTTACCCTTAATGTTCAGTAAGAGACCAATCAAGTTATCACAGACATTCTTCTCTACGTGCATTATGTCGATGTAGTGCCAAACTTCTTGGTGCTCCCAATAAGGTAGGTCCCAAAATATTGATCTCTTCTTCCACAGGCTCTTCTCACGGGTCCTCGATTTATGTCCCTTTCCTAGCGCAACATCCAACTTCTTAACCATATCATGAATGTCTGACCCGCTTAAAGGCTTTGGAGCTAAAGCGTCTTCGGTTGTGCCGTTGAATTGTTTCTTGATCTTGCGGTATGGGTGATTTCTCCGAAGGAACCTATGGTGACGCATGTACACGGTTTTGCGTGAGTGATTCAGCTAGACACTCTCGTGTCATTCAAGTAGTGTGTACATGCTTTGGCTCCTTTTGTACTCTGCCCCGACAGGTTAGCAAGGGCAGGATAATCATTTATGGTGCAGAACAATAGGCAGCGCAAAGTGAAGTACTCTCGTTTGTGAGCATCCCATACCTGCACCCCAGGAGCCCACAATGTGTTTAGATCTTCCACCAATGGTGCTAGGTACACATCAATATCGTTCCCAGGTTGCTTCGGGCCTTCGATGAGTAGAGATATCAATATGTACTTTCGCTTCATACACAACCAAGGAGGAAGGTTGTGCATACAGAGATTTACAGGCCAAGTGCTATGACGACTGCTCATGTTACCGAAAGGATTCATTCCATCTGTACTCAATCTGAACCTTATATTCCTTGGATCCGCTGTGAATTCTTCAAACCTCCTATCAATGTTTCTCCACTGAGTTGAATCAGCAGGGTGCCTAGTCATTCCATCATTTTTACGCTCATCCGAGTGCCATCGAAGCAATTTTGCCTCTTTTGGGTTCGCAAACAACCGCTTCAAACGGGGAATTATAGGCAAATACCACGCCACCTTAGCGGGAGGTCCTTTTTTCACCTCCATGCCCTTGGCATCATCATCTGATCTATCTTTACGCTTGTACCTGGATGTGTTGCACACCGGACATACATGCAAGTTTGCGTACTGTTTGCGGTATAGGATACAGTCATTCGGACAGGCATGTATTCTTTCTACTTCCATTCCCAAGGGACAAAGAACCTTTTTGGCTTTGTAGGTGATTGTCGGCAACTCGTTTCCCTCCGGAAGCATATCCGCTAACAGACCTAACAGCGTCGGGAAACTCTTGTCGGACCAACCGTTGCTTGCCTTTAATTTCAGCAATTCCAGTACGGACGACAATTTTGTGTATTTGGACTTGCAACCTGGGAACAAAGGTTTCTCCGAGTCGTCCATCAAGCCCCGAAATTTTACATACTCCCGCTCATCACGGTTCCCTTCTGCATCCCGTAGCATCTGATCCAGATTGTCATCGAAAGTACAGTCGATATCATCCGGAGTATCGTCGACTTCGTCCACGATGGTAGTACTACTTGGTCCCTGCATAATCTGCTCTTCACCGTGACTGGTCCAACATGTATACCCCCTTTTGAAACCCCGTAGAATCAAGTGTGCTTCAATCTGCTCTGGGTTTCGAAACATCCGGAGATTCTCACAGTCAATGCATGGACAAGGCATAAATTCCACCCCCTTGTTCAACATATCTACCTCTACAGCTCTTCTAAAAGCGCAGACACCATTAATGTACTCAGTGCTCGCACGGTTCTCAGCGTACATCCAGCTTCTGTCCATCTACGCAACATATGTAACAATAGGTGTTAAATGACGAATATGACGAATTTAGATCATAAAGTACAAATGGATCTGCACAAGGTATAGCAAATGTATCTACTTCACATCACAAAGAACAAATTAACCAGCTTAATTCATTTCCCTCTGCACCAAGATAGATACAACACAAGCTAGATCTAGAACATAGCTTCATTTCCCCAAGATAGATATAAAATGTAATTTAGATTAGAAGCAATTACTAACCTTGGATGACCAAGGGCACAAGGATCTGCAATCAAATCTCCAAATCTAGGGCCTCTTTCACAGGGAACGCCTGTCAATCGCAGCCACCTCAGAGACATGGCCGAGGAAAACCTAAAAAAACAGAGACGGTCGAGGGTCTCTGCCTTATACACGTAAGAGGTATCATCGCAGACGGTTTTATCTACAAACCGTTTGCGATGTGGGACATCTCAGACGGTTAGTATATAACATCGTCTGCGATGCGTGCGAGATATCGCAGACGGTTTTATATAAAAACCGTCTGTGATGTCACATGAGATCACAGACGGTCTATAGACGAAACCGTCTGCGATGACAGCTCAGACGGTTTTTGGATCAAACCGTAGACATCACAGACGGTCTATAAACGAAACCGTCTGTGATGACATCTCAGACGGTTTTAGTCAAAAACTGTCTGCGATGTCACATCAGTCACAGACGGTTTTTGACTAAAACCATCCGTGATGATGACCCTTCGTCTTCGTCTTCCCGGTACTTGATCGTCTCGTCTTCCCAATGTAGAGTTGCAGACGCGCTGCGCTTCGTCTTTCCAATTAATGCAGTCATATCGCTTCTAGTCTTCCCAATGCACTTGCCATTTAAGAACGCTCAGCCGGCTCTGCCTCCCCACTACCTCCTCCGACCCAAGCACGAGCAAAAACCCAAGCCACCATGAGCAACCCACCAAGCACTCCGCCTCTACCTCCTCCTACCGCCTTCTCCTCGGACGACGACTTCTCTAGCTCCCCGACTTCGCCTCCTCCTGTTCCGACCGCCTCCCTCCCAACCCGCGCCGGGCGTAAACGTCCGGCGCCTATCTTTTCGGACATCTCCTTCACCTCTGACTCCGACTCCCATGACTCCGATCAGGAGGTCCTGTGGGACTCCGACGACAAGGCCGCCTACCGCGATGACTGAGAGCTAGAGGATGATCCAGACCGAGCCGGGTCGAGCGAACTGGACGGACAAAGCGACGACTTCGGCTATCACGACTCACGATTTGTCCACCCTCCTACCGAATCAACGACAATGACAAACGCATTTACGGCGAGTAGTCGTTTATGTCATTTGATCTTTAATTTCGTAGCATTTTGTAATTATAATATATAATGCAATTAATCTAACTAACAGTCTTTTGTAAGCAACTTTTGTAATGATCTTATATATTAAAGCAATCTTCTCATGTCTTCTTTATGTTCTTCTGCAATGATCTTTTGTATCTTCTGTACGTAAACAATTGATCGATGCTCTTTTCAAGTGGCGCACGATTATATTGCTCTGTGTCGTTCAATTGATGATCACAGACGGTTCGTAGATAAAGACGTCTGTGATGAGAAAATATCACAGACTGATTTATCCACCAACTGTCTATGAAGTTATACCTATCATCCCAGCCGGTTTGTAGTTAAAACCGTCTGTGATACTTCAATAATCACTGACGGTTTTATCTACAAACCGTCTGTGATGTTCCGAAAAATATCACAGACGGTCTGTATTGGAAACCGTCTGTGATAATCAGATATCGTAGACGGTTGTAGGATCAAACCGTCTGTGATGTGCCCGAAACACATCACAGACGGTTTGCTCCTAAAATCGTCTGTGATTATGTGTCTAATATAGCCCCCTTTGTAGTAGTGTTTCATCTTTAAGATCATATTCACTAAAACACACAATTTGAGAAAAGTGATTACACACCGTTTCATTGTTACATGCATGCTCGATTAGGGTGCTCTTTCCAACTTTTCCCGGACCGATGATTGGAAGAACACCCGGATTTTCAGAGCCATGAGTCTCCCCTCGCAACAGGAAGTTTATGTTAGGGTTAGAAGCATGGCGAAAACAGGAGATAAAATTTAACATGAAAAAAATTCTTGCGAGAAAGAAACCACGGGAAACAATCCACTATAATGATTCAAGTTTACATGTAAAGCAGTGGCTTAAATAGTTAAAAGAGTTTGAGTTGTTAAAGATTTGAACTAACAACCTGTTTGGATAAAATCAAAAGATATGACAAGTTGGATATTGAGTTATCCCCAATAAACCTACCCTCAACTAAAAAATCCATAATAAAATTGACACCGGAAAACCTCAAAGGGTAATTAAGCACTATAAATACCAAATGCACTGAAAATTCCAAAAGACTTATTAAGTGGGAAAGACTAGAATAATCAATCCAAACACTTCTTGTGAAACAAAATTGAACAAACCACAAGTAGATCCAAACACACAGCTACCAACAAAGCAAACGAAAAACATGGGCCTTCAACAATTCATAACCCCAATAAAGTCTGAATCTGTGCAATTGATCTCCTAAAACAAATGATTAATCATCAAATGACATAAGCCAAAACATCACATCTGACACTCGATAGATAGCAAAGAACTCACCACATTAGTATTTGACATGCTTCATATGAAACACAAAATCCAGGAAAACAATGCTCATTGAAAGAATAACTTGCATGTGTAGCCACTACATACGAAAAACTACTGACTTAAAAAATAATTAAATTCTACGACAGCACGACGTGTCCTGAACTCGTCTTAGACTTTGTCAGGACAAATCGGACCAATACGGTACGGCGAATGATTACGCCGGACAGACACGGCTGACGGCGCACCATGGCCGAAGCCAGTTGGCCCGTGCCGAGGCACGGCATGGTCCAACTCTATCCTCTATTTTCAGCTGCCCAAATTGGCAAATGCACCTGCAGCGGCGCGGCCGGTAGCGATGGCTTCTCCGCTCGGCGGCCCGCGTCGCCTCCCCTCCTCGTCGTGCTGCGTCGCTGCCGACAGCCCGCCACCGCTCGCCGACGGCTTCTCAGGTGCGCACCGCTCGGTCCCAGCTCTCGTAGTTGCTTGCTTCCATCGATTGGCCCTAGGTCGGGTGGGGAGTGCCCGTGTGAGGTGGGAGTCCGTAGTAGGCCTTCTCAGAGGTCTACAAATTTATTCCAACTCGTACTTCCTCGTTTCGTCCCTCTCTCTCTCTGTTCTTCTTCCGCACTAGGCAATGCAGCACCCATGGCCTTGGCCCGCCGTGAGAGAGGGGGGGTACCGGCGCCGGCGTGGAGGGTAGGCTCGACCCTAAGGAAGCCCCTTCATCTATAATATGTAGATGTTGTGAGATGCTATGTGAGCTCCCATGCGGCCATGCAAGAACCTCACATTTCCTTGAGGAACATCTATCTATTGTATATTAAAAGCTCATGAGAGTCGCTAAGAAAAAAGAGAAATAGGCTAGAAATTCTCACAAAAAAGTACAACATCTAGCCCTTAATTTGGTGGACCCTAATTACAACTGCCATCGGTTCTTTTGTTAAAAATAAAAATATGCTAGAAATTCTCACAAAAAAGCAAAACATTTAACCCTTAATCTGATGGACCCTAACAAACTTAAGTTATAGTAGCCATTGGATATTATTATTTAAAAGAAAACATCTAACCGTCCCAAAGGTATTATTAGCTTGATCAGAGTGCCACAGGAGAGTGGTACGTACATAGCGTTGATAAGGGCATTTCCAATGGAGAGTTTCTTCTACTTGTTTCAAAGACATCCACGTCACTAGGAAACACTAATTTATACAAAAGCTACAATGCATTGTTTCTTAACATGGTTTTATCATTTAATATTTAACTATTACTTTTTCATCACCCTAGGCATGCATAAGAAACCACCATACCCACAATGCAGTTTTTATGGTTTCTTAACCAAAGCATTTAATGAAGAAACCATTTCTAGTTTAAGAAACTCTAACCTTCTCTCTCTACATTAATTCATTGCCACCTAAGCTTTTTATCCTACATGACATGCTAAGGCTATTCCCAGTGCATGGTAACATACCCATTTAATGCATGCCACATAAGCATTTTTGATGATGTGGCAAGAGAGTTAAGAGGGGAGAGAAGGAAGCTGTATCTTAAGGAAGATACCACTTGGGCACGAAATCATAAACATTGAAACTTGAATCATCTAAGTGGCCCACAATTTATACTCTCATACACATCTAGCATTTAATTATCTTGTGGGGACTAAGAAATAATCTATGATACCTACATTGGGATAGTTGTATCCTCTATAATATCATATGACATGGCAGCTTTGGATATTGTGACAAGATACAATGCACTGTGAATAGCCTAAGGCTATTCCCAGTGCATAGTTTTATTTCCCAGTTTCCAAGAGTGTCACATCAGCTTTTATCTAGGTAACCGTGTATTTTGGGTTTCATCTAGATGAAACTCTCTCACCTCCCATGAAACTCTTTCTATCTCTCTCTTCATAATTACCTTGCCATGTCACCAAATATGATGATGTGTCATATCATTTAATGAGAATGAAACTCCCATTGTGAATGGCCTAAGAAACCATCTAAGAAACAGCATTGTAAATGCCCTAATAACTGTTCGCTCCCAACAGGATCTCCTTAATCAGCTGTGCAACAGAACCGGACACAACGATCGTGAATCTTGCTCTACCTCTGCATGATCAGAGCATGAAAATCATGCGTGAGTTAAGAGAAGAAAGGAGAAGAAATCTGGTTTACTGATTAAGGGATTCCATGGAGCTTACCACAACCAATAGGTTACCATGAGCCGAAACCCGAAAGGGCGTAATGCAACAGCAGAGGAATGGATGACTTGAGCATTTTTATGCCGAAGCCTCCTCTTCTTGCCCGTGCTTGAGTTTTGTGTCCGATAATCATCAATGCAAGTTGCACAATTTAGAAGTGCCTGGGACAACGTTAATTGATGAATTTAAATCTGATAATGAGGGCAACAAGCCACCAACTCCCTGCAGTGGCTTCTTAAAACAAACGTAGTAAACTAGCAACAATAATCAGGAATGACAAAACAAAAGGAGTTGTTTTTTAAAGATGCCTTGATTAGCTGTACCTACCCATTCATAAGACTGAGTAATATGGTTCAGAACACACAGAGAGAGAGAGAGAGAGAGAGAGAGAGGTCATATTGCATGACAGGGCTGCCTGTCCTTATGGGTAAAGCTTTGATCATCAACCAAACACTGATACTCCTTCCACCGTGCATAATCGAAAAAAACTAGAGGAACAACATGGTAAATATATAGCAATAGACAAAGATTCCGAATCAGATATGATTTGGTCGCGGTAGTGAGGATCAGATGATCATGTGTTGGAGATAATTAACTCAATATCTCTAACTTCTATATCTTTTTATTATATCTATAGTTTGTTAGGAGTAAGTCTTCTACAACTAGCTAGAACTATTTGGCTATATAAACCAATCTCCTGTACTTGTAATATTGAAGTATCATAGTGGATTGTTTCATATGGTTTTTTTCCGCAAGGGTTTTTCCACTTTAAATCTTGTCTCTGGTTATCTTGCCTGCAAGGGTAACTCATAGAGTAGATAGGTGCAGTTGTTTTTTCTCCACGTTTCGTCAGATCAAGCGTGCTCAAAATCCAGAAAAACAGAGACGACGAATGACTTTGATTCCATCCACCCTTCCGTAATGCCGTCCTTGTTTATATATGCAAGCTGCGCATTGTATAGCTAAGCAGTCAAGTCTATTAATACAAAGGCTAAATTAACCCGTTTATGACAGCAACATGTTACCAACTCCATCGAATTTCTATTTTCAAGTCCCGGATACGAAACCGCAACATCATCAAACCCAATTATTACCTAAACAAAAAAAAAAGCCCGATGCTGCAGCAAGAACAAAGTGTTGGAACTATCAAGATTAAACACACGCGACTTGTGGACACAAGAACAAGAAATACACCAAAAACAAACACACTTGTATATTCTTGATCTTAGCTCTCCGAGAATACAAGGAACACACACTTTGAGACGCCTACCAACTCAAGATTACAACGGACTTGAGTTAGCGTCGTTCTTCTTTGTTCCTAGCTATACTCTCTACCTTGAGCATCCCATGTACAAGCTTATATAGATACGCACTGCGCAGCTCTCCCCCACGACCTCGCAATGGATCAGAGAAGTGCGCAGCCCCGCTTCACTCCTGACTACCCGGCCATGCAGTGAACGTGCCCTCCTGAGGACTTTGTCATCCACTGAACGTGTCCTCCTGAAGACTTGGTCATCCATTAAATGTGTCCTGCAGCTATGCACTCATGCATGAATCTCACTAATGCACCCAAGATCTGCACCATGCGCCCTCACGTTGGCAACACACACGCATGCAACTAGATAACTCCCTAGCCTGATACACATGCATGCTAATTAACACAAGATAACGGTCACACTAATGCACCTCCTAAATGCATACTAAAAAACAAGAAACTGAAAAACGCCAGGATTAATTAACACAAAGCAACAAACCAACACTACGCAGGGTTTTGTCATGGATGTGGGCCCTTGGAAGATGGGAAGCATGTGGGCTCATTTGCGGCCCGCCCGGCTGAGAGGAAGGGGCAATACAAAAGCAGAAGCAGCAGCCACCGAGAGGGCATCGAAGAAATTAGCACTGGCCTCAGCCTTCCCCCTTCACCTGTTGTTCTTCCCCAAACTCCATTCTCTCGTTCCCTGTCCCTTGCTTCTTCCTCGTCTATTGCTTCTTCCTAGTCTCCGCCTCCAATTCTCCTCAGTTTGTATCCCAATACTTGTATATATCCAGTGTTGAATTGGAAATATCTCTACTGTGCTTGTTGTTGATCCGTGATAATCAAGTGGGATCGTGACAATTTGGTATCAGAGCCCACACCTGGAGTTTCCGATCTGCGCCGACGGTCTTCATCGCGTGTCCTCTCGTCTTCTGCGCGGCCGCCGGTTCGTCCTCGTCGCGCGCCGCCGGATCCGTGCCGTCGTCCGGAAGACGGCTCATCTTCACCCGACGGAGGCGCCGCTGATCGGGGTGCGGAAGTGGCCCTGGGGCAAGTACACGGCGGAGATCCGGGACTCCACATGCATCAGCGCCCGCGTGCGGCTCGGCACCTTCGACACACCCGAGGACGCCGCGCTCGCCTACGATCGAGCCACCTTCGCCTTACGCGGGCCCACCGCTGTGCTCAACTTTGAGGCTAAGCGCGTGCAGGAGTCGCTGAGCGCGCTGGGCTTGACCACCGCTGGTGGCATCGCCCGCGCTGTCGCTCAAGCAGCGCCACTGCATCCGGAAGCGCAAACCCAGGAACAAGCCGCATTGCTCGCCACATGTTCGACGAAATGGCAACTCAGGATATGCAGCGTGTGGCACCTGCTGAACCCCTCCTTCGCATCACCATTCACCATCTACTATACCCTGGGCAAGTGACTGAGGAGGCACTGCGTCAAGTCTTTGGTCGATGGGGACCAGTGGATGAGGTGCATGTACAGGAGGGTATGGATGGCGTTGTGGCTCTCGTCGGGTTTCCATCTTGGCCTAAGGTAGTTCAAGCTCGCGAAGCCTGCCATGGTCGGTGCATGTGGGACAACTGCTGTTGGCTGGATATCAGGTACGAGATGTCGCTCTCCACCACTATCACCCCGGTGACACCCACCAAGTGTTCGACATCATGCCCCATCCAGGACGCCAACAAACCAACGGTTTCATCCACCCCAGCTGTTGCTTCGGTCACGTCCTTCCGAACTTCTATGAGCAAAGGCGCACATCAGAGCGTAGTCAAGTGGGTGTCACGAGTGCACATCACTTGTCGCCCTGTGCACTGGGTCATGAAGAGCAAGAGCACTACTGCTAGTGTTGCTGACAACACTGTGTTTACCAAGTGTTGAAGAGAATGTCCTGCCCAGGATGACACTTATGGGGAGCTTGTTGAGAACTGCAAAATACTCAAGAGCCACTATAAAGAAATGATGGATATTGAATTCACTGTCCAAGAAAATAGGCTCTGGATGCTACAGTGCAGAATAGGCAAGTGTACAGGCAAAGGCGCTGTAAGGATTGCTGTAGACAAGGTTAGTGAAGGCCTTGTTGACCGCCGTACAGCGATTAAGATGGTAGACCCAGGACACCTGGACCAGCTTCTTCACCCTCAGTTTGAGAACCCATCAGCGTACAAAGACAAAGTTATTGCCACAGGCTTACCTGCATCGCCTGGGGCTGGTGTGGGTCAAATTGTATTTACTGCTGAGGAGGCTGAAGCATGGCACTCCCAAGGGAAAGGTGCCATTCTGGTGAGGATGGAGACCAGCCCAGAGGATGTCGGTGGCAGGCACGCAGCTACTGGAATTCTTACAGCAAGAGGTGGCATGACCTCCCATGCTGCTGTTGTAGTACGCGGCTGGGGCAAAGGTTACGTGTCAGGATGCTCAAGCGTCCGTGTAAACGATGCTGAGAAGGTGGTAGCGATTGGAGACATGGTGCTCCATGAAGGTGACTGGCTATCGCTGAATGGATCAACTGGTGAAGTGATCCTTGGCAGGCAGCCGCTAATCCCACCAGCCCTTCGCGGTAACTTGGGAACCTTCATGTCCTGGATGGATGAAGTTAGGCAGCTCAAGGTTATGGCTAATACAGATAACCCTGAGGATACATTGACGGCAAGAACAAATGGGGCAGAAGGAATTGGACTATGTCGGACAGAACACATGTTCTTTGCTTCAGAGGAGAGGATTAAAGCTGTGAGGCAGATGATAAGGGCTGCAACTGTTGAACAGAGACATAAAGCACTAGATCGTCTTCTGCTTTATCAGAGATCCGACTTTGAAGGCATTTTCCGTGCTATGGATGGGCTCCCAGTGACTATTCGCCTCTTGGACCCTCCACTTCACGAGTTCCTTCCAGAAAGCCATGTCGAGGATATTGTGCGTGAACTTTGTTCAGAAACTGGAGCCGCTCAGGAGGATTGCCTTGCAAGAATAGAAAACCTTTCAGAAGTAAATCCTATGCTTAGTTTCTGTGGGTGGAGGCTTGGTATATCATATTCTGAATTAACAGAAATGCAAGCCCGTGCCATCTTTGAAGCTGCTATTTCAATGACCAACCAGGGTATTCAAGTTTTTCCAGAGATAATGGTTTTTCTTGTTGGAACACCTCAGGAATTGGGCCATTCAGTGACTCTTATCAGTCAAATTGCTAACAAAGTTTTCACCGACATGGGGAAAACCATTGGCTACAAAGTTGGGACTATGATTGAAATTCCCAGGGCAGCACTAGTGGCAGCATGGCAGTCATATGAAATCCCTCTCTTTTGTGCTATAATTGTTGAGCTTTATGGGACATTTTTACTTGAGGATGCAACAGCCTTTCAAGATCTCCAAGTTCAGAAGTATCTATGGATATTGGTTATATCGTCAGAAGCGGATTGGAGCTTCATCTACATGGTTGACCAATGTGTTGATCAAGTTGGGAGCAGAGGTCTGTACCTGCAGTTGCCATGGGATCCTGGTGGTGACTACATGTACAATCTGTGGTTTGCTATCACCGGCTTGGGGACAAGCCGAGATTCAAGGAGGGAGAAATGTCACGGATGTGGGCCCTTGGAAGATGGGAAGCATGTGGGCTCATTTGCGGCCCGCCCGGCTGAGAGGAAGGGGCAATACAAAAGAGAAGCAGCAGCCACCGAGAGGGCATCGAAGAAATTAGCACTGGCCTCAGCCTTCCCCCTTCACCTGCTGTTCTTCCCCAAACTCCATTCTCTCGTTCCCAGTCCCCTGCTTCTTCCTCGTCTATTGCTTCTTCCTAGTCTCCGCCTCCAATTCTCCTCAGTTTGTATCCCAATACTTGTATATATCCAGTGTTGAATTGGAAATATCTCTATTGTGCTTGTTGTTGATCCATGATAATCGAGTGGGATCGTGACAGGTTTCTTGCCCGGATGAAACAAAACACTCAATACTCCCTGCACCGAACATAATCGAAAATAATTGAGCGTAGTATATACAGGAAGGCATGAACGAAAAGCTCTCATATGAACCGGAGGGACTGCGTGGTGAATAGGTCAAAGGCAATTATATTGCTCCGAATCAGATAGCAATATTGCGCGGTAGTGATGAACTGAGGTAAGATGCCAGGGAAGAAAAACTCATGTGGTAGAGTGGTCTTATTGTTCCACTTTCCCCCAATTCGTCAAAGATGCAAAATGAACTGCTCAATTTGACTGCAAGTTTTCCATATATTAGGTATTAATTAGTGATCTATACTTATACTAATTAGGTACTCTAAGAAAGCTCCCACGTTAACCAGAAAGATCTGGTCACCTATTTGTTGGATCTGAGTTGTTTAGATTAAAAGAAAAAGTCCATGTCAAGTACAATATAAATTAAGAAAAATTCGGAATAAAAAAATTAAAAAAATTAGCATACCTATGGCTATACTAATTAGACACTCTAAGGAAGCTCCTAAAAATTAAAGAAATTAGCAATATGACTTCCATACTATTTTCAAAGTAAATCCATAGATAAATAAAATTCAAAATAATAATTAAATAAAATTAGCAAATTAAAATGATGAGTCTATCTCAAGTACAAGCCAAATTAAGTAAAGTAAAATTCAGAATAAAAAATAAAAATTAGCGATCTGACTTCCATGTGATTTCCAATGTAAATACATAAATATCAAAAATTTGGAATAATAATTAAATAAAATTAGCAAATTAAAACAATGAGTCTATCTCAAGTACAAGGCCAATTAAGTAAAATTTAGAATAAAATAGAATAAATAATTTGATTTTCATACAAACTCTAAAGTAAACCTTAAAAATTTAAAATAATAATAAATAAAAATATAATTTTTCATATGAATTCCAGCCTAAAACTTAAAAAATCCACCTCATGTACAATAAAAAATACGCAAAGTCAGAATAATAATTATTGACCCTGGACTAAGATGATATTGCAAATGATCATTCGATGATATTGCACAATCCTTAATTATTATCCATACTCACTATGCTATATTCAATGCGTGTATGTAGAGGATATAAAGTAAAGTTAGATACTTATTAGTGATATAGAGGGGAGACCACACTAATTTTATATTGGAATATAAAATACAATGTATATTTATGCACAAGACCATTAAAAAATACATCCTATACTTTTTTGACGCAACGAGTCTATATCAAGTACAAGCCAAACTAACTAAAATTTGAAATAAAAAATTAGCAATTTTATTTCCATTATAATTTGAGAGTAAACCTAAAAATAAAATTTTGAGTAATAATAAATAAAAACAGAATATGGATTTTTTTTATACTAATTCCAACATAAATTGAAAAAAAAATCCACCAAAAATACAATCGAGAAGTATACAATTAGAAATAAATTAAAGGATGCTTAAAATTTTGATTTGTATGTGAATTACAATGCAAAATTATAAAATTATTAAAATTTATAATATAATCTATTAACTATACTAATTATGAACTATGAGAAAAATTTCACATTAATAAAGAAAAGAAAAAGATTTAGCGTACATCTAATGCACCAAGATTATAACGGCAATCAAGTACAATCCAAATTAGCAGAACCAAGTTACTTTATCTAAGAAACTAGCCTGTATAGATTCACAAGTTACCAAGTAAGGGAAGCAGGAAAGTTATGTATTTTAGTACAGACAATAGGCCTGATATCTACTCCATTCACGTCTCTGTATTTTGCTGGAGAAATATGCATGAGCTTGGAGCCTTGTTGGACTAGTGTATCCTTCCTTTTATATAGGGAGATTTAGATATTTACCACTCTTCAATTTCAAACTTCGACGCCATGTACAAATCATGCCACTAGAGTGGCATTTTTTGTACATGGTGTCGAATTTTCACGTTGAAGGGTGGCAAATATCCAATTAAACGAAATGGGTGTGTGTGTTATACTAGGAGAACATTCTTGTTCTTTCCGAGAATATGAGTAGAATGTTTTCATTTCACAAATGTTCAGCTTCTAAATTACAGATATGGCATCATACATCAAATTGGGAGATAGTAAGATCGCCTGCTAATTAAGCTTTCATAAAACTAAAAGGATTGTCAGCTGCTAATTATTCTTCTGAAAGCGCTTCTTCCTGGCGACCATACGCTGTGGCCTCTGTATCTCACAATTAAACATGTAGGCGTAGTAAGGTGGCAGGTGAGATCTCCATGCAAGCACCTTAAATTTCCCTTGAGGCCTATCTTGATCCTGCTCGAAAAAGTGCTAAATATGAAAGTTAAGTGCTAAAGCTCAAAAAGTGATTGTTGATAAAAGCAAGATCAAGGTTATGTACTGTCGCACTTCTTCTTTACGAGACTGCTTATCATTGCACTTTGATATGAACTTGAAAGAGGTTGTGTATGACCGAAACTATGAAACCTTAAGCTTGTGATTGCTTGGCATGGTTGAAAAGTAAGACTGATGGTGCATGTAATTCTTTGCAATTGTTATTGTTGCAATCAAGTAATGAATCAGTTTTTCAAAGCACAAATAAAGTGCACAAAAATTCAATATTTTCAGTTTCTAGATTGTTGAGAAAGGGAGATCATGCCATGCAAAAAATCGTTAATAGTACTTGATTTCTAGTTATGCTTACTCTACATTGTTATGTGTAGATTTGAGGGTGCAAGTACTGTTGATAGCATGACTTGGTGATCAAGTTGTTACATTTGTGCATGATTCATAATGCTCAGTACATAAAAAAAAGGAAAACAACAAACATAAAAGGAGAGAAGTTTCTCTTTTGCTCTCTTTTTGCATTCTTGATGAACCCATTGTCAAAGGGGGAGAAAATTTGGAGTCAAAGGGAAAATTTTTGGTCACACATTGCACATTCACACACACATTTCTTCTTTCTGTTAGGGGGAGTCTTTCTTTTTGATAGGGGGAGATTTCTTTTTAGATAAAGGGAGATTTTTGTTCTTCTTCTTTTGGTCACTTTACTTTTTTTAAAAATGGTGTTGCCATTGTGAGGTGAATGCCAATGTTCGTTTCCAAATGGTGTTGCCAATGTTTTCATCAAGGGGGAGATTGTGAGATCATGTGATGAAAAATTGGTTGAATGGTGAAATTGGCATTGTAAAGTGACGTTGGTTATAGCATATGTGGTGCTTGTGCATGTGCTATGTTGATATGATTATTATGCTGGTGATAGCATGATGTTTTTGCTTGATGCAATGCACTCGTGTGAGTGGTTGCATGGATTAACCTTGAGTCAAGTCGTGGACTTGTGCTCGGACTGGTTGTTTGTTTATTCGTGTGCAGGTGTTGCTTGAGGGCGAACGTGGTCGATGACGGGACCGGAACTAGGTTCATGGAGGAACTGAGGTTCGGGACTAGGTTCAGGGAGGAATCGAGGTCCTGGTGGTCGAGGATGTCATGCGGGACGTTCGGGCTAGAGAATGGTGCACACGAAGGCTGGTTAATCACGTGAGTGCGGTAGGCGGGCCGTACGCGTGCATGTGGGAATTTTGGGTTGTATGCATATATTGGGCCATGTGTATTGGGCCAAGTGGATATGCATACATGTGTTAGGGTTTTGAGTTGTATAAAAGGACTTCAAAACCTGATCAATGAATTAACCTTTTTCTGACGGCTGTGATAGCCGTTTTTCATTGCGGAGAGAGCTTGTCGCTTTTTGCTGTGGCGGCGCAGAAGGGAATCCGAGTTTTGTTCTTGCTCTGTTCTGCGAAGATTGCTCTCGGCGGCTTGAAGGCAGAAGCGTGAAGTAAATTCCGACGGCTGGAGACGTTGCGGCAGCATGGCGACTAGTTAATCCCTTGCATGTTTTTGCATACATGCAGAAGGGACGTGCGGCTGGTTGTTCTGGTGTTTTGCTAGCGTAAATTAATCTCTTGCGTGGGCCGTGCCGCCGCTTTAATTTGTGCGTCGTCCGACGACTTGGAGGACAAAGCCGCCGGCAACCTACTGGAGGCGTAGGCATTTTTCGTTGGCGGCGAGGTTTTTTCTTGATCTGACCATATTCATGCAGGAGTTGGCGCTTGCTTCATTATTCCCTTGCGGCTGAAGGCAGAGCGCCAGCTTGAAGTCCTTGCATGTGAATCATCTTACGACTAGAAGATTCCTGAGTACATGCGGCTGGACTTCCCCACGCTTGGTGATCTTCTGGCGGCTCCATTGTGTCTGCATGCATGCAAGCAACGGCGACCAGAAGAAGGCATCGTACAGGACATCGTCTGATGCAAGCAACGTGGTCAACGTTTTCATCGGCCTGGCGTTGAAGATCAGTTTTCGTCCGGAGTTCGAACTACTGCAAAAGTGTCATCTTGCAAAGGTAATATCTCGAGATCCATAAATCCGATCGAGGTGATTTTTATTTCATTAGTTTCATAATTGAGTATAGTTTCTTTGGTTATAATTTCACATCAATCCAACGGTTGGATCTTCAGGAATTATTATTTTCATGAACATATGTCAGTCTGTTTTTATTTGGTCTAGCGTCTGATTCAGTAAACTTGCGAAGAAAATAACTTTAGATTTGTAGATCCGATCGAGCTGATTTTTATTGGGTTAGCTTGCAAATTGAATCTAGTTTCTACAGTTAAAAGTTCACTTCGATCTAACGGTTAGATCATCAAGAATTACTATTTTAGTAGACGTGTCTTTCTCTGTTTTTGTCGAATCCGAACCGGGCAATTTGAGTCGGAATTGGGGTGTTTCAAAAATTATCAAAAATTTGATTTTAGCTTCCGCGCAATCATTCACCCCCCTCTGATTGCTAGTTTAGTATATATCGATCCTACAGAGGGACTGCGTGGTGAATAGCTCAAAGGCAATTATATTGCTCCGAATCAGATAGCAATATTGCGCGGTAGTGATGAACTGAGGTAAGATGCCAGGGAAGAAAAACTCATGTGGTAGAGTGGTCTTATTGTTCCACTTTCCCCCAATTCGTCAAATATGCAAAATGAACTGCTCAATTTGACTGCAAGTTTTCCATATATTAGGTATTAATTAGTGATCTATACTTATACTAATTAGGTACTCTAAGGAAGCTCCCACGTTAACCAGAAAGATCTGGTCACCTATTTGTTGGATCCGAGTTGTTTAGATTAAAAGAAAAAGTCCATGTCAAGTACAATATAAATTAAGAAAAATTCGGAATAAAAAAATTAGCATACCTATGGCTATACTAATTAGACACTCTAAGGAAGCTCCTAAAAATTAAAGAAATTAGCAATATGACTTCCATACTATTTTCAAAGTAAATCCATAGATAAATAAAATTCAAAATAATAATTAAATAAAATTAGCAAATTAAAATGATGAGTCTATCTCAAGTACAAGCCAAATTAAGTAAAGTAAAATTCAGAATAAAAAATAAAAATTAGCGATCGACTTCCATGTGATTTCCAATGTAAATACATAAATATCAAAAATTTGGAATAATAATTAAATAAAATTAGCAAATTAAAACAATGAGTCTATCTCAAGTACAAGGCCAATTAAGTAAAATTTAGAATAAAATAGAATAAATAATTTGATTTTCATACAAACTCTAAAGTAAACCTTAAAAATTTAAAATAATAATAAATAAAAATATAAATTTTCATATGAATTCCAGCCTAAAACTTAAAAAATCCATCTCATGTACAATAAAAAATAGACAAAGTCAGAATAATAATTATTGGCCCTGGACTAAGATGATATTGCAAATGATCATTCGATGATATTGCACAATCCTTAATTATTATCCATACTCACTATGCTATATTCAATGCGTGTATGTAGAGGATATAAAGTAAAGTTAGATACTTATTAGTGGTATAGAGGGGAGACCACACTAATTTTATATTAATTTTATATTGGAATATAAAATACAATGTATATTTATGCACAAGACCATTAAAAAATACGTCCTATACTTTTTTGACGCAACGAGTCTATATCAAGTACAAGCCAAACTAACTAAAATTTGAAATAAAAAATTAGCAATTTTATTTCCATTATAATTTGAGAGTAAACCTAAAAATAAAATTTTGAGTAATAATAAATAAAAATAGAATATGGATTTTTTATACGAATTCCAGCATAAATTGAAAAAAAAATCCACCAAAAGTACAATCGAGAAGTATACAATTAGAAATAAATTAAAGGATGCTTAAAATTTTGATTTGTATGTGAATTACAATGCTAAATTATAAAATTATTAAAATTTATAATATAATCTATTAACTATACTAATTATGAACTATGAGAAAAATTTCACATTAATAAAGAAAAGAAAAAAGATTTAGCGTACATCTAACAGACCAAGATTATAACGGCAATCAAGTACAATCCAAATTAGCAGAACCAAGTTACTTTATCTAAGAAACTAGCCTGTATAGATTCACAAGTTACCAAGTAAGGGAAGCAGGAAAGTTATGTATTTTAGTACAGACAATAGGCCTGATATCTACTCCATTCACGTCTCTGTATTTTGCTAGAGAAATATGCATGAGCTTGGAGCCTTGTTGGACTAGTGTATCCTTCCTTTTATATAGGGAGATTTAGATATTTACCACTCTTCAATTTCAAACTTCGATGCCATGTACAAATCATGCCACTAGAGTGGCATTTTTTGTACATGGCGTCGAATTTTCACGTTGAAGGTTAGCAAATATCCAATTAAACGAAATGTGTGTGTGTGTTATACTAGGAGAACATTCTTGTTCTTTCCGAGAATATGAGTAGAATGTTTTCATTTCACAAATGTTCAGCTTCTAAATTACAGATATGGCATCATACATCAAATTGGGAGATAGTAAGATCGCCTGCTAATTAAGCTTTCATAAAACTAAAAGGATTGTCAGCTGCTAATTATTCTTCTGAAAGCGCTTCTTCCTGGCGACCATACGCTGTGGCCTCTGTATCTCACAATTAAACATGTAGGCGTAGTAAGGTGGCAGGTGAGATCTCCATGCAAGCACCTTAAATTTCCCTTGAGGCCTAACACTTTCAAAAAAAAGATCTTGCACACTCATCTTGGGACCTTCTGCTTCACTTTGAGACAAGGCCTGCGCAGAACCAATTTCATAGCTATCAAGAATCACAACGTATTCAGAAGAAGCTCCGTTTACTCTTCTAACATATAACGGTTTCACCTCCAGCCAAGGATAGGCAAACTTTGTCCCATGCAGTAGGAGGTTCTTTTGCTTGAATTCTCTGTTAGTTGCAAGAGCCATGATCCAGAAATGGAGATTAAAATTTGCATTCAGTAGTCCACTCCAGACGGTTGCACCCATGAAACACCCATTTATCTCCCTGGCCATGTCCACGGCTATTGCTGCCAATTTTGGGTGCTCCTCCGCATCTATGCTTCCAAACGTACGCACCTTGAAGAAGTACCAGTATTCTTCTGGAGTAAAAAATCGTACTCTAAGGGCTTGTGCAGTTCCAAAACTAGCAATTTTTTCAGATCGACTTGCGACTATAATTTTACAGCCACTTGCAAGGCGACCTTTTGAAGCTGAATACCACCTTTCCCACACACACGCGTCAATATCCCCACGTAGTTGAATGATGATCAATGCCCTTTCTCCATCCACGTCACGGTTTTGATGCTTGACTATACCTCCATCTCTTACAGTCACTGCACTTCCATCTTTAAGGTCATCTCCACTAAAACACAAAATTTGAGAGAAGTGGCTACGCACCCTTTCATTGTTGCAAGCATGCTCGATTAGGGTGCTCTTTCCAACTTTTCCTGCACCGATGATCGGTAGAACACCCGGATTTTCAGCACCGGGAGTCTCCGGTTGCAACAGGAAATTTATGGTGTGTTCCATCTCGATTTGGCGGTTGAACATGCACTTGTCCAAAAGCAAATACATGCTATACGGCTGACGGTACAAACGAGGGCATCCATTTAGGAACGTAACAAACTCCCTCACAGCTTCAATGGTGATCTCTAGGCTGCCAACGACTTGCTGCAGCTGCTCTTGTAAACTCTGGCCACTGCCACTAGAGGAACAAACACGCTTGGCAGGATTGAACTTAGACGGCGTAAAAGAGTGACTCACTTGATGATCCTTGGCCTTGTCTTCTTCGTGGGCTCGGCATCTGACGGTGTCGAGGGTGTAATACCCTCTATACATCTCCTTCCTTAGAACGTTCAGTTGCTGCAGCATCGCTTGGTTTGTGATGTGCCGGTCTTCTGCCTCCTCGACGATGACGCGAACTCGTAGCAGCAGTTGTTGCAGGCCATGCAGTCTCTCCTCCATGGTTGGAGCAATCGGCTTCAAGAATTTTTCGATAAGGAAAGATATGGATCTACTAGTAAGATCACTCACAATTGCAGAGAAAAATGTCTCCATGTTAGGGAAGCTCACTTCACCGAAGCTAGGAAGGTACTGACTACTGAAACGGATAAAGCCAAGAGCTCAGAGAAACTATGTGATCTGAATTTTTTTTCAGAGGACCTGGCATAGCAGGGTATAATATAAGGCTGCCATATGTATGTATGTATGTATGTATGTATGTATGTATGTACGTATACTATATATTAAAGTGGTGAGAATTGGAGAGTAATAGGAGGTGCCATATCACCTCCCTCGTGGAAAGGTTCTTCAAAAAGTTGAAAATTGTGTTTAGGTCATTTCGGTAGTTTTTTAATAAAATAGACAAAAAAACTATCAAAATTATGTTTAGGTTCCTCCGCGGTTTACATTTAGGTCCTCCTGGTGATTTTTAGCGGAACGGACCCTGGAAAAAATAAATTACGTTAGGTCCATCTACGGTTTACGTTTGGGTCCTCTCAGCAGTTATAGATTCTCCGACGGGTCCTAACGACCTATTTTTTTAAAAGAAATACGAAAATCGAAAATACGACCAGATTTCCCAAATTACGTAAAAAAACAGCCACGATTTTCTAAGAAAAAACACAGATTCGTCGAAGGTTTATAACAGTCAATAGATTCGTCGATGGATCCTAACCGTGGTTTTTTTTAAAAAAACACACAAATTCGTTGAAGATTTATAGTAACCCATAGATTTGCTAGTGGGTCCTAACGACCCATTTGTTTTTTAAAAAATACAGAAACCAAAAATACGATCAAACTTTCCAAATCTTATACGTTGAATCGACGTACACGATACTGTGTAGCATGTTACCCTGGCTAGCCAGTAATCTTTATCGACAGATGGTTTACCTTCGAAGGCCGCTTTCCCCAACAGTTGTCCTCACATCTGTGTCATGGTGCAGTGATACCGCACAGTCCATCCCATGTTTGAAAGCGCGAGAGAGAGAGAGACCGATCGATCTGATGCTACGCTATTTAACTCAAGTACAGCGTCTTCTCACAGTAGCCCCACTGCTCTACACCTCTACCAAACTGCGGTATTGTATTAACCGATATAGGTCTCATTCGTGACAGCTTATGTACAGTTTCTGCTTAAAAGAAAAGTAGATTATCTGTCGAACGAGAGGATTCTAGACAGCTTCTCCCACAGTCAGAATCTGATTTATACACAGAATCAGAAGCTGTCACCCATCTGATTCTGTTGATTCTGAGGGCCTATTTGACAGAGCTCTAGATCCTGATTCTCCAGCTCCAGCTCCAGCTCCTGATTCACTATGGAATCGATTCTTTAGTATAAATGATTCCTATCTGAGAAATGGTTATAAACTTGGTGGGGAGGTTTATCACTGGGAGGTTGTGAATCAGGTGGGGAGTAGATTTTTTTGCTCTTAGGCTGCAAGTCAAAAAACATGAATCACTTCTTCAGATTCCTATGTGAGGCTGATTGATTTTTTTTCTTGTTTGGTAGAGCTTCTCAGTTTCTCATGAGGACGAAGGTGAAGCTGGGAGCTCTGCCAAACGCATCCTAACTCAGATTCTACGAGTTTCGCCTCCCACGAGACGTCGCAAGCACAAAGGATTTCGCCGTCGTCCCTAGGCTCCTCCACCATCCTCATCCGTTACCGACGCCGATTAACAATTAGCATAGACAATCAAGATTGCCGAACGACCAGATTCTCTGGTCAGCAGATTCTTCAGACAGTCGCTTCTCCAAACAGCTGATTATAATCCAGAATCTGCATAATCAGAAACTATCTCGAAAAGGACCATAAGCTGTTGATTGGTAGTACATCACAATGGCCCGTTGTGCGCGGGAAAAGAAGGGATGGTCACCTAGACGGGGGGAAGCATGCACCGTACGTTGATATGCAGAGGACGGCCGTAAGATCGAATTCCGATATGAAGATCGGTGCATGGTCCTGAAATATTAATGCTTCGATCGTCTTATGCAGGCTAGCTAGGGATCAAAAGCCCCACCCGCACCGACCTAATATCATCCCAGATCTGCAAATCGCGGCGGCTGGCTAACAGTGCCTACGACGGCAAGGACCATCGATTGCTTATCCATGGATTGGTTTCAGAAGCACGCCATTGCACATCTGCATGCACAGGCACCGGGGCTAACCGGCCAGCATCCGATTCCAGGTTCAGAGGACTCAAGTAGTCCCTGCATCACTCGCACATGCAGGCACAGCGAGAGCTTTCTCTGAACATGCAAGCACTGGTCCCATACGTATTAGCAGTGAACTGAACGAGGTTTGATCGACGGGTCAAACACCAGATACTCCTATAAATTATGCAAGCGAGTCGTGACTCGGATTAAGGCCACCTTTCAGGCGGCCCTGGGGAATGTAATGCAGATATCAGGAGCACATGGGAGTTCCATTGGGAACCCCAGACACTGCCTCAGTTGATTAAGCAGATCGAGCTAGGAGGACGACGATAATAATGCGAGCGAGCGAGGAGTAAAGCTTGTTGGGTTGTTTAGCTAGCCCCCACCCCACATGATATAGGACTCCGTGATCTCACACCCGCCCAAGCGAGGGACGCGCCAGAGAGGTGACCGGGACGCCTCACCGGCGCGAATCCGTGGTTAAATGGATGGCTTCGCCGCATCGAATCCGACAATTTTGTCCCCAAAAACGTGCCCGTGCATGGACCGCCGTTGTGGGGCGGTGGGCGCGATGCTACCTATGCGTCACTAGATCATTAGAACACCGACCACCCTACCCTACACGCCTACGCACCTACATAGAACGACGCATCAGTGCATCGCCGAATCGATACATACGTACGTCGTGGATTGTTTGCAAGTTGCGTGCGAGGGGGACCTTTCCGATCCAGTCACGACAAGGAAATGTGAAGTGAATCGACCAAAGCGAGCGAGCGGACGGACGGCCGGCCGCACGCCGAAGGCCAGGGCGCCGGCCGGGGATCTCTCCCTCCTACGCCGCAACATCGGTGCCATGAAAGGATGGAGCAGTTGACCTGATCATGTATTGCTTGCTTGCCCCAGTTTTGGCGATCTATCCACTGTGCAATGGCCGGATCTTCTATAGGGCGGCGATGCGGACACCACTTGATGTAAAACTAGACGTACCACAGTATCCGATCCATCACAGAATCTATCAACTTGCTTGCTAGCAAGGAGCCTAGAAGCTAGGGTCCCATCTCACGCACCAGAGATTTTTTTTTTTTTGCTTGGAGATTGTAATTTTAAAGGAACAATTTCATTCCGGGAAACATGCTTGGATGGGAGCTAATCTAGCTAGGAGGCATTTCATCTGCCTCAGGAGCAAAAAAAATATTATAGAACACGCTAATTTATTATCGCTACAGGAAAATGAAGTATTTACATCGGCCTCAATTTTTGGATAGCCTAGGGATAGACGGCAAAGCATGGGTTTTATGACATGTCGTAGCATCTGAGTGAAATTTCGTCAGCATAACCTAGTGCGTAGAAAATGGGAGATGCCGTGCATGGATGTACAATAGTTGGAGAAGTAATGAGATGCCCACAAAAGGATATTTTATCTACTCACTTGGGATCGGCTGTGTCACTTTCACCATTTCAACCTCCACCTCCTATCCTTTTCTTCCCACCTACAAATATGATTTATTTTATTCCAAATATTTGGTTATTTACATTAATAGTGGCAATTTTTTACAAACTTTTGGATACATCATACGAGGCCGCCACCGCCTCCTAAAGCCGGAGGCGATATTAGTAGTACTTTAGGGTCACCATCAGTTGGTCAATATTTCAACTTAGACAGCGATGTGGGTAGTGGCCACGATTTCCACACTTCACCAAGTTAAATTTGAATTTGTGAGGTAAACTTGTGGTATGTGTGTGCAATTCTCAACTTGCGGTATCAAGTTGTGAGCTATTGATCGAACTTGTGATGTGAGATGTGATGAACCTAATTAGATTGTGGTATGATGAACTTGTTAGGTTGTGATGTGGATTTCGTGAATTTGTGATGAAGACTATGGTTGCGTCATGTGGATTTGTGATGGAGACTATATATATATATATATATATGGTTATGGTTGTGTGATGTGGATTTGTGAACTTGGATACTATTGTGGTGAATTTGTAAGATAAATGTCTGTAATGAACTCGCGGTAGAGACTCTATGGTTGTTAGAATTTTGTACAATTTTTGTGAAATTTTTCTATGAATTATACGCATGCAGTAAATTTCTGTGAATTTTCAATGATTTTTATAATTATTTATCTTTTTTTAATTTAAAAAGTATTTTCGTCAGCCTTAGCCGACGAAACTAGAACACCACATCGCCAAGCTATTTTCATCGGTTAATGTTTATATTTTCGTTGGCCAAGGGTGACGAAAATTGCACTGCGACGTCAGTAAGTGCGGGTCAGACTGGTTGACTGCCACTATTTTCATCGGCCGGCGTGTCCGACGAAAATACTTCTATTTTTCATTGGTTGCCGACAAAAATACGGATATTTTCGTCAACGTAATTTTCTCGGCAAACCGACAAAAATAGTTATTTTCATCGGTTTTGGTCAACGAAAATAGTATCGATTCCTGTAGTGACCGTTTCATGGATCAATAGCACTCTGCCAAGACTAGCAGCCCACGACAAGGCATTTATATTGCTTTTTGCACAAGCACGTAATTTATCCATCGACTGCATGGAATGAAGAGCATCCCGAAAGCTAAGTGGGGAAGAGAACATTTGGAATCTAAGTACTACTAATTTTCTGATCATCTCCTAAATAAAGGCCAACTAAGGCAACAGCCTATCTCTTGAAAACTTTGCCTCTTTTCGCCATTTTCAACTCGTTTTCATCGTAGTGGCTCTCCTATGGGTTACCATGCAAATGCTAGTACTCCATAAAGGGACAGACATTGCACTTTGGTTTATACATACATATGTTAGACGAACCTAGAATTGCCCAAACCCAGCCTATGGTGAATGGTTGTGCACTCGTGTAGCTAGTGTGAAGTCTGTCTGGTTCAAGTTTCTCTCTGTAGGATCGAGGAGGTGATTAAAACGTGGTTTAAATAGGAACCACCTTATGAAAAGATCTTCCCTAAAATAACCATGAGAAGCTACAAAGGTCAGATTAAGATGCAAAGAAGAAACCAACGTAAAAACCCAACCCAAAAGCTACAACAAGCTGTAGATAAATTTAAGTCGGATTATCCTATTCACACGGGTAATCCGGGTCAACATAAAAAAAACAGCAACACCTATTAAAATCAAAACATATTATTTCATTACAAATATTATTGTAATGCAACCAGGACCATTCCTAAGATTTTGGGGGCCCAGGGCGAGCTAAATCAAGTGGCCCTTTTATTGACTACCATATTTATTGCATATAAAATATCGAATATTTTTATATGTAATAAATTGGTAGAGAACAAGTCACAACCAAAAGATAGTTTAAACATAATCAAACTCATGTACTATTCAACTAAATTGAGCTCTAACCTCCAAGATGCACCTTCAAACCCACCCGCGCCACATTGCTATCACTACCATAATGCTGCGATAAAAGCCAATCTCACTAACTCCTACAAATTTAAATGGGCAAGTTAAAGTTCCTTCTAACACTCTTAGATGCAAAGTTATCAATATCAATTTCATCCAATTTATCCTTCTCAATGCATAAAATTGCCAAACCATTTAACCTTTCTTGTGACATTGATGACCTCAAGTAATTTTTTTAATAATTTTAGCTTTGAAAAACTTCTTTCAGCGGAGGCTACAGTCATAGGTACGGTGAATAAGATTCGATAAGCAATTGAAACATTTGGATAGCAATCTAAATCCTTAACAAACTAAAAAATCTCCATGACGGACTGTGAGTGAGTAGATAAAGTCATTTGTAGCACTTTTAGTTCAGAGAAAAAATCATCTAACTCAATATCTCATGAACTATTATAGGAAAATATTTTTGCAAATTTAGTGCAACAATTTCTTAGTTCAATATTATCCAATGCCTTTAAATTTTTTGAGCTAAGTAAAAAACCAAATATACTCTTAAATGTAGTAAAATCCTCGAACCTGTTCTTCAATGAAGAAATTGCTACATCCATCATAACAAGAAAGTAATTTACCTCAAAAGACTTCTCAGCTGATAAAACCTCTTTATTATAATCACTTTCATCAAACTGTTTTTTCCGGGTAGCTCGGTGTTTTATTGGGAATGATGCTTCTACATTCATGTTAGATGTAATTTGGGGGCCCTCCAAAATTGGGGGCCCCTGGCGGTCGCACCCGCTGCCCCCCATGAATACCAAAAAGGTCTCATGTGCATACTGCACTAGTCCCATGATTAGTGGCTAGTACGCACATGTACAATGCTGTCATCACATCCATACACAATGTTACAATTATATTAAGAAAACATTGTTCATACTAGAAGGCTTTAAAAGCCAATTAAAGTGCAAAGGAAGATGCATAAATCCAGTAGTATGACCATCATAACCCTTAGGCAACTGACAATGGTAACCTAGAAGAATTCGTCAGCGTAATTCCTGTATTCTATGGTAAGGTATGTGTCGTCGGGGGCTTCAATTTCTTCACCCACTGGATATCAATAATAAGAAAGGTTGAATAATTTTGTACTCAGCAAGATTCGTTGTGTATCACGAATTTTATGGTAGATGTAGGCTAATTCGAAAGAAAACTAGTAAAGACATTACGCATGATACCAACTCTACTCACGTTTCGGTATGTTGCTGGAGAAACAAGCATGAAAATAAGGAGAAATTTATGGAGTGATTTATGAGGATTTCGGCTTAAAAAGGCCACAAAATTTCGGCCGTTACAGGGAGGAACGTGATGTGGTCACATGTCACATCGAGAGCGCCTCTGTTCATCATCTGGTGCAATAGAGGGGACACACGTCGCGCGCAGAGCACCATCATCCAAGAGATGGAAGCGGTGCAGGCACCCTCAAAATAGTATTTTTTGTTCCACAAATATCAGTTTCTAGATTACAGATATGGCATTCTTCCCAAAAAAGAAATACAGATATGGCAATGACTCATCACAACACATAAGTGAACCTCCAGAACCGAGCGTTGAAATTTGCTCTCAGTAGTCCACTGAAGATGCTTGCTCCCATGAAATTTGCGTTCGTCTCCCTGGCTATGTCCATGGCTATATATTGATGCCAACTATGGGCGCTCAACTGCGTCCATGCTTCCAAGTTCCAAATGTGCGTACCTTGAAGTAGTATCAATCAAGCGTTGTACTCTTAAGAAGTTGTGTGGTACCAAAACTAGCAATCTTGCCAGAATGGCTTCAGACTATAATTTTAGTACCACTTGCGATGTGAGTTTTGTACAGTGAGTACAATCTTCTCCACACACCCTCGTCGATGTAGCTGGTAAGTTCGATAATGACCAATATCCTGTCCATCAACGCCACAGTTTTGATGCTTGATTACACCACAATCCCTAAGAGCTGCTATCCTTTCATCTTTAAGATCATACTAGATGGGATCTCGCGCTCCGCCGGTTCTTTTTGGAAAAAGAATGTTGGAGGACCCGTTCCCGAATATACGAAACTACAGGGTCTTTTCTGCAAAATTACCAATAGAAGGACCTGGATGCAATTCTTTGTTTTGCAAAATTACCCGTGGAGGACCCGTTCGCGAATACCCAGAACTGCGTAGTTTTTTTCGCAAAATAACCGGCCGAGGGCCTAAACGTAATTAAAAAATTTATGGAAGGTCTTTTCGCAAAAAAGCGCGTGACATGTGGTCACCCTGGTTGAGCTCCAATTCTTGCGCATATAGACAGATCTATGATTCACTAAAACACACAATTTGAGAAAAGTGATTACATGTCGTTTCATCGTTACATGCATGCTCGATTAGGGTGCTCTTTCCAACTTTTTCCGGACCGATGATCGGACGGACACCCGGACTTTCAGAGCCATGAGTCTCCCCTTGCAACAGGAAGTTTATGTTAGGGTTAAAAACATAGCGAAAATAGGAGACAAAATTTAACATAAAAAATTATTGCGAGAAAGAAACCACTATAAAAGTTCAAGTTTACATGTAAAGGGGTGGCTTAAATAGTCAAAAGAGTCTGAGTTGTTAAAGATTTGGACTAACAACCTATTTGAATAAAATCAAAAGATATGAAAAATTGGATATTGAGTTATCGCCAAGAATCTCCCTCAACTCGAAAATCTATAATGAAATTGACTCCAAAAACCTTAAAAGATAATTAAGCACTGTAAATACCAAATGCACTAAAAAGTCCCAAAGACTTATTAAGTGAGAAAGACTAGAATAGTTAATCCAAACACTTCTTGCGAAACAAAATTGAGCAAACCACCAGTAGATCCAAACACATAGCTACCAACAAAGCAAATGAAAAATATAGGCCTTCAACAATTCATAACCCCAATAAAATCTGAATCTATGCAACTGATATCCAGAACAAATGCTTAATCATCAAATGACATAAACCAAAATATCACATCTGATGCTTGATAGATAGCAAAGAATTCACATTATGAGTATTTGACATGCTCCATATGAAACACAAAATTCAGCAAAACAATACTCATTGAAATAATAACTTGTACGTGTAGCCACCACGTAAAAAAAAAACTACCGACTTAAAAATAATTAAATTTTACGATAGCACTACGAGTCCTGGACTGTGCTTAGACTTTGTCAGACGCAAATCGGATTGACACAGCACGGCGAATGATTATACCGGATAGACACGGCGCACCATGGACGTGTTTTCAGCTGTTTCCAGCTCCAACTCTATCCTCTGTTTTCAGTTGCCCAAATCGGCAGCGGTGTGGCCGGTAGCGATGGCTTCTCCGCTCGGTGGCCCGCGTCGCCTCCCCTCCTCTTCGTGCTACGTTGCTGCCGACAGCCCGCCACCGCTCGCCTAGGGCTTCTCAGGTGCACACCGCTCGGTCCCACCGCTCGCCTAGGGCTTCTGGGTTATGCATATTACTTCGAATTTCTGTGTATTCGCGGGGCATCTAAGTGATTGAGGCTGTTCTGGGTTGTCTCATCCTTTGTATGCGATCCAAAAGCTTAACCTCCTAAGGAATGTGATTAGTGTATATATATATGGCTGGGTAAATGAATTTCTGTTGATCGAAGATATTAGAATCTTGTATTATTGAGATAGGAAGTAATGCTGATCACTAGAGTTTTATTGCCATCTTAGTGGCATTATTCACATGAGGAATGGATTTTGAGTATTGTTTTATTTCTCTAGGGTCGGAGGTCTCTAATACCGCAAATCAGACGTCAGTTATCGCCGAGGTTAAAGGCAAGTGCAACCCCTAGAGCGTTGTTAGGATGTTAAATGCTTTGTTTGCGATAAGATTATGAAAATTCTAATGATGTGATTATGTTTACTAGCATGTCTAGAAGTTGTTTTTAGTATGGTGAAGAGGATGGATGAATGTTAGCAAATTGGTAAGTAAGTTATTCAACTCCCACTTATTGCATTGCATTACGAAATTGTACGAATGAGTATGGTTATGTTGATGCAAGTGTAGGGACAAGCTTGCACTATAATCACCTAGTTGTTCATATCTGTAAATTTAATCTACTTTATAGAAATTATGTGATGCCTTTCCCTGAATTTTATTCATGACTTTATTTACTCTCGAATGAATCACTCTGGGGAGATAGCAAGTTAATTGGTACTTCCATATTGGTTATGGTTATGTGTGGTGAAAATGAATGAGGGATGAAATGCATTCATGTCATTTGCATAATTGCATTCATGATGGACGAGGCGTCCCATGTTGATGCGGGCCTCGGTGCTCACCCGTAGTGAGCACAAAAAGTCCTACCTCGTAGTCCCATTCATCGAGGTGAATGGGAGCAAGTCAGTAAGAGTAGGCCCCGCCACGGGATGGGTGGGATTGAGGGTGCACACCGACGGGTGTGCACTCAGCTATACCGGTATACGCTATGACAATGTGCATTATGAGCATGCATGGTGCATTCATTTTATGATTCATGAGAGCATAAAAGCATTGCATTGTGTGTTGCAATTGGTAAATGTTAATTGATGAGAATGGAAATGATTGTTGAGGCATGAATAAGGTTTATTTATGTTTTCCGAGTTGGATGTGGTAAGTAGGGTAGTCTCTGTTTCTTTAACTGGATAATTTCAATTAAGTAATGGTTATAGCAAATGGTGGAGTAGTCGTGTGGTTACGTTTTGAAGTTATATGAATTCAAATTGCTCCTTTATTTATGGGTGTCAAGTAAAGGAACTATTATTGTATGTCTTGAAGTCGTTGTATTCTAATCAATTCATTACTTTTATGCTTGATTGCACTTTGTCGAGTCTTGGACTCACGCTTGTTTCTTCTGCTTTTAGGTACTTTGAAGTGGCTCGTCGGGTTGGGAGTAGAGCACATGCACGACTTCGGTCACCATCAACCAATTCAATTGTTTCGTTAAGTCTGATTGTAACTAATGCTAATGTAATGTGTTGATAATCGTTGCGTAGTCGATTAATTGCCGGTTGGATATATGATCGATTATCTAAGGACCGCTAGATGGTTTCATTCTATTTCGAGTGATTGTTATATTATTCAACTGCTATTATTCTTTTGTCTGCTGAGTGGATGTCCTAGTTTTAGGGGAGGTGTTGCGAAATTTTGAAAATTTCGGTGGCTTAGCTTTAAACCGGTTTTAAGAGTCAGATGTTAATTATTGTCTTTTCACTAGAGGTGTCATTAGTTATTTTAGAGTTTTGGTAGCATTCAGGTGCGTTTGGTGCCGGGGTTACTGATTTTAGTCATTGGAGTAGACACTACTACGATCGCCTCATCCATGACCCCCATCATCGCCGGTAGGTCCGAGCAAGCGATATATTATCACCGCCGGTTCCAAATTCAACCGGCGGATGATATATCACCGCCGTTCAAACTTCAATCGGCGTGATAAGAATAGTTTCAATTTCTCGCAGCAATGGAGGTAATATCATTGCGGTTTAATAGAGAACCGCAGTGATAAGAAGATATTATTGCCGGTTTATATGTAAAACCGTAGTGATTTATTATTGCGGTTCTATAGTAAAACCGGCAGTGATAAGACCATTTTCACCGCCGGTTTTACTATAGAACCGATAAATGATATTATCGTTTCCCATTATTAGTTCGATGCAAACATAATAAACATTGTAATTTATCTCGCATGTAACATATGAAAGCATAATTAGTTAAAAAAGCAGAACATATGAAAGCATAATTAGTTAAAAAGCAGAACATATGAAAGCAAATTTGTAATTTGCGGGATATGTATTAATTAAAATAACATTTACAAAGCATAATTTGTTCAAGATTACATATTTAGTCCTAATTATAATAGTCTAATGGCGCCAAGCCCTATATCCAAAACTCGTCGTCGCCGCCATCCTCCTCCTCCTCCTCCTCCTCCTCGTCACGGAGCTGCCGCTTGATGTGCGGCGGTGCTCGTCCTCCTTCTCATCCGAATCCGATTCGGTGGCGGAGTTGGTCTTGCCCCAACGCCGCAGTTCCTCGCCGCCGTCGCTGTCGTCGTCATCGCTGTCGTCGTCCTCCTCCTCCTTTGCCTCCTCTTCCTCCTCCTCCGCCTCCACCTCCTCCTCCTTCTCCTCCTCCTTCTGTAGTGACGGATCAGTGGGGCTCTGACCAACACGTGCACGCTTCTTAGGGGGTGCCATTGTTGCAACAAAAGTGGATTGTGTGGGGGCTGCAACAAGAGTGGATTGTGACAAGAGTGGATTGGATGCAACAATACTGGCATTATATAGAGGCAGAATGGGAAGGGCAACAGTTGGCAGAGGAATGTGAAGCGCAACGGTTGGCGCCGGCGGAGGAACGAACAAGCGACGGTTGGTCGGGCGCGAGTTGAACGTTGAGTATCACTGCCGGTTTGTATTACCAACCGGCAGTGATAACTGACTATCACTGCCGGTTAATACCTATAGCCGGCAGTGATATATTACTGCCGGTTTAATTTATAGCCGGCAGTGATATTTAAATTTTACTGCCGGTTCGTATATTCAACCGGCAGTGATATGTATTTTCCCGCGCAACGCAATTTTCCCCGCGTAGTATGACCTTATCACTGCCGGTTCTGCACAGAACCGGCAGTGATAAGGTATTTTCCCGCGTAATATGACCTTATCACTGCCGGTTCTTGGCAGAGCCGGCAGTGATAAGCTATTTATATAGCAATCTTCACCTGACCGACGCATTTCCCCGGCCGAGCAGAAGAGAGGAGCGCTCTTTGCTCGGGTGTATTTTTCCTGGAGAGGTCTTTGCAAAATTTGGTGTCAGTATTTTGTTCATATTTTTCATCGAATCGACATCTTCTCCGACCGAGCAAAACAAAGAGGAGCTGTATTATCTTGGGGAGTTGCTGCTGAAAAATTGTATTAAAATTTTTCGAGGTTACTGACTTGATGTATGTTATATTTGTCGTAAAATTTTACTTTACGGAGTGCTATAGATGTTGATAATTGCTGATTGTACGGTGTGAACAGTTTATGTCGGTACTGCTCAAATTAAGATCTAGCTAAATTATTGAATAAATTATAATTCATATTGTAGCTAAATTATTGAATAAATTATAATTCACTGCCGATTTTTAATAGTAAAGGATTGCTAGATGATCAATTATAAATAGTGAGAATTGCTAGTTGAATATTTAAATAATGGGAAATGGTAGATGGATTTTGCAATAATGAAAGTTGGAACATAAATAATTATTTAGAAATATATCCTTATATTCAATTATATGCTTGTTTGTTGTAGATTAATTTAATTTAATAGCTAGCGCTACATAACAAAATGAAATGAAGAAATCTTCTAAATAATTAAAAAATGCTAGATGGATATTTAAATAGTGAAAAAGGTTTGATGTATTATATAGGCAAAATTGCTAGATGTATTTGTAAAACTAATCATTTACAATTATATATTGTTATTTGCAAGAAATTCATATCCATTTTAGTGATGTAGTGGATGTTTAAGTAATAAAATTGCTAGATGGACAATTATGCATAATTGTAATTAATTTAATTAATGAAAATTTGTTATATGGATTTTTAATAGTAAAGGATTGCTAGATGATCAATTATAAATAGTGAGAATTGCTAGTTGAATATTTAAATAATGGGAAATGGTAGATGGATTTTGCAATAATGAAAGTTGGAACATAAATAATTATTTAGAAATATATCCTTATATTCAATTATATGCTTGTTTGTTGTAGATTAATTTAATTTAATAGCTAGCGCTACATAACAAAATGAAATGAAGAAATCTTCTAAATAATTAAAAAATGCTAGATGGATATTTAAATAGTGAAAAAGGTTTGATGTATTATATAGGCAAATTGCTAGATGTATTTGTAAAACTAATCATTTACAATTATATATTGTTATTTGCAGAAATTCATATCCATTTTAGTGATGTAGTGGATGTTTAAGTAATAAAATTGCTAGATGGACAATTATGCATAATTGTAATTAATTTATTTAATGAAAATTTGTTATATGGATTTTTAATAGTAAAGATTGCTAGATGATCAATTATAAATAGTGAGAATTGCTAGTTGAATATTTAAATAATGGGAAATGGTAGATGGATTTTGCAATAATGAAAGTTGGAACATAAATAATTATTTAGAAATATATCCTTATATTCAATTATATGCTTGTTAATTTGTTGTAGATTAATTTAATTTAATAGCTAGCGCTACATAACAAAATGAAATGAAGAAATCTTCTAAATAATTAAAAATGCTAGATGGATATTTGAATAGTGAAAAAGGTTTGATGTATTATATAGGCAAAATTGCTAGATGTATTTGTAAAACTAATCATTTACAATTATATATTGTTATTTGCAGAAATTCATATCCATTTTAGTGATGTAGTGGATGTTTAAGTAATAAAATTGCTAGATGGACAATTATGCATAATTGTAATTAATTTAATTAATGAAAATTTGTTATATGGATTTTTAATAGTAAAGATTGCTAGGTGATCAATTATAAATAGTGAGAATTGCTAGTTGAATATTTAAATAATGGGAAATGGTAGATGGATTTTGCAATAATGAAAGTTGGAACATAAATAATTATTTAGAAATATATCCTTATATTCAATTATATGCTTGTTAATTTGTTGTAGATTAATTTAATTTAATAGCTAGCGCTACATAACAAAATGAAATGAAGAAATCTTCTAAATAATTAAAAATGCTAGATGGATATTTGAATAGTGAAAAAGGTTTGATGTATTATATAGGCAAAATTGCTAGATGTATTTGTAAAACTAATCATTTACAATTATATTGTTATTTGCGTTATGTGCTTATAATGTGTTTATCGTTTTAATTAATTAGCAATGCATGACTCTTGTAAAGAATAAATTATTTTGATATCGTTTGTTCATATATTGAAATGTAGTTTGATATAATTAATCGTAGATGGACCGAAGGTGGATGTATGACACGGACCGTCGTGGTGCGAGTTCTTTAATGGTGTGACTTGTTTTCGAATGCGGTTGCGGCACACAAGTCGAGAAACTCAGCGGACTATATGTGTTGTCCATGCGTTGATTGCAAAAATGAGAAGATGTTTTGTAACATAGAGTCGATCGTGCACACTTGCTTTGAAGGGGTTTCAAGGTGGCTATACCGTTGGATCGAGCACGGTGAAGATGATATTGTACATGAAGGGCAACACATTGATGAAGATGATATTGTACATGAAGGGCAACACATTGATGGAGATGACGGAGACAACGATATGACGACGGTGGAAGATGCGTTCGTTGATACCCACGAAGATGATCTAGATCAAATCTTTGCGTGATGGGGAGGGGACTTCACGAGTGAAAGGGAGTTTCAAAAGTTCCAACATGGTAGAAGACTCTACAACGCCATTGTACCCGGCCGCAAGGAGGAGCACAGAAAGTCGCATACCGTGCTTTCCTCTGCAGCTTGAAGGCAAGCAATGGTTGGTCCGATAAGAGCTTTATTGAGTGTTATGTCTCTTGGGGACTTGCTTCCAGAGGGTAACGTGTTGCCTTCAACTACGCATCGTGCCAAGCAGTTGTCCGCCTGCTGGGACCGGAAGTACAAAGAATACACGCATGTCCAAACGATTGCATATTGTATCGCAATGAGTTTGCGGACATGGATGCTCGTGTTGTTTGCAAAGCAAAGCGGTATAAGGGCAACGACAGCGATATCGAGAACGAAAATGTCGGGTGAGGCGAAGAAGAAGAGGTGTCCCGTAAGGTGGTGTGGTATTTCCTATAATCCCCGTCAAGCGATTGTTTGCGAACAAAAGGCATGCCCAATTGCTACGATGGCACGCCAAGAGCGTAAGAAGGATGGAATGCTCGAGACACCTCTGCCGATTACGTGCAATGGAGGAACATCGACGTAAAATATAAGAAGCGCTTTGCATATGATGTGAGGAATATAAGGTTCGGGTTGAGTACAGATGGGATGAATCCTTTTGGCAACATGAGTAGTCGTCACAAAGACTTGGCGGTGACTTTATGCATCTACAACCTTCCTCCTTGGCTTTGCATGAAGCGAAAGTACATTATGATGCCACTATTGATCCAAGGGCCGAGCAACCCGGCAATGATATCGATGTGTACCTCAAACCATTGGTTGAAGATCTTCTAATATTGTGGACCGATGGTGTATGTGTATGGGATGAGTATAAAAGAGAAAACTTTATCCTCTCGGCATTATTGTTTGTAACCATTAATGATTATCCCGCTCTTGGCAACTTGTCGGGCCGCACGACAAAAGGCTTCAACGGATCGCCCAATTACTCGGATGATACAAATAGCCGGTGGTGAAGAACAAATTAAAATGGCTTACATGCGGCATCGTAGGTTCCTCCGTAAGGATCACCCATACCGCAATAATAAGAGAGCTTTTGACGGGACAAAGGAGACGCATTAGCTCAAGAATCGATCGGGAAATGATATTTGCCGCTGTAAAGGACCTTACAATTATTCACGGAAAGGGAGCTGGCAGTACATCTATTCCGACTTCCCGGGATAAGGCTCCTTTGTGGAAAAAGAAATCAATATTTTGGATCCTACTTGGCAGCACCTGGAAGTTCGACACGCAATTGACGTCATGCACATAGAGAAGAACGTGTGTGATAGCTTGCTTGGTATCTTACTGGACATACCTGGCAAAACGAAAGATACACTTCAAGCAAGGATGGACCTCGAAGATATGAAACTGAGGAAGGAGCTGCATCACGAAGAAATGGATACAGGCAAAAAGTACCTTCCCGCAGCTTGCTACACTTTGAGCAAGAAAGAGAAAATTAGCGTTTGCGAATGCTTGCACGGAATCAAAGTTCCGTCTGGTTACTTTGCTAACATAAAGAGACTAGTCTTAATGAAAGACTTAAAGTTAATTGGTATGAAGTCTCACGATTGCCACGTGATGATGACACAGATGCTTCCAATTGCAATTAGGGGGGTTCTGCCAGAGAAAGTCCGAGACCCAATTATCAAGTTGTGTTCATTCTTCAACGCGATTTCACAGAAGGCCATCGATCCATTAATACTAGACAAGCTGCAGGAAGACGTGGTTCACACTGCGCGGGCTTGAGATGTGTTTCCCTCCATCTTTTTTTGATATTATGGTCCATCTCATTGTTCACATTGTGAAAGAGATACGAATTCTTGGTCCCGTATTTCTACATCAGATGTACCCTTTCGAGAGATTCATGGGGGTTATAAAGAAATATGTTCGTAACCGAAATCGACCGGAAGGCTGCATTGTTGATGGCTGGGGAACCGAGGAGGTCATTGAGTTCTGCGTCGATTATATGGATCTCAAACCGATTGGTGTGCCTGTATCTCGGCATGAGGGAAGGCTACAGGGGAAAGGGACACTAGGCGAGAAATCAGTACGTACTAGCAATCTAGCTGCATTTACACAAGCACATTTCACAGTTTTGGGACAATCAGTTGTGGTGGCCCCATATGTCGACATGCACAAGAACGTGCTATCCAAAACAAACCCAGGGAGGTCAGAGGGTTGGCTTGCGAGAGAGCACAGAGATAATTTCGGCGATTGGTTGTGTAGACACATGATGCATACGGAGACAGACTGCACTCAGTTGAAATTGTTGGCTCAGGGACCGTCAACTACAATTCGAACATTCCAAGGATACGACATAAATGGTTTTACATTTTATACAAGAGCGCAAGATAAAAAGAGCACCAATCAAAATAGCGGTATCCGTATAGATGCCTATGACAACAATGGAAATAGGCAAACCTACTCTGATTCATAGAAGAGATTTGGGAGCTTGACTATGGTCCTTTGAAGGTCCCTCTCTTTCGGTGCCAATGGGTCGACTTCCTGGCGTGAATATCGACAAATCGGATCACTACCGTGGACCTCAAACTCGCTTGATCTGAGAGAAGAACCATTCAGTACTTGCTAATTACATTACACAAATCTTCTTTATGGCGGCCAATCTAACAAGGAGCGCCACGTGGTTATTCAAGGAAAAAGAAGGATTGTCGGAGTTGAGAATGTTGTCGACGAGGAAGAGTACAACCAATTCGATGAGCTTCCCCTTTTGGAGAGGACGTTGACCTAAGTACCATGGAAGACAAGCGATGTGCTACATACATACGTCGCGATCATAACGAAGGTCGAGTCGTAGCTTAGTTGTAGTAATGAAATGTATGCTTTCTTTTGTATGAACGACATGTTTATTTTCTCATATGTAACAATTAATGTAATATATGCAATAATGGAAATTGAGGTTATGCTTTCTTTTTATCAAATTGAAAGTTTTATCGCATTTGGATTTTTGTGATTTTGATCGCACTTGAATTTGTTCGAATTTGACAAAGATTTGTTGTTCAATTTGACAAATTATTTGATTTTAGAAATATTAAAACAATTAAAAAGTTAGCAATCTGATTTTTATACTGAACGGGTAACTAGATTTAAACTGAAACTTTCATAAGTAACTAGGAAAGTGGCAATGATGTTCACTTCTTTCTACGTGCTAGTAAATCATGCTACTGCTGCAATCCAACTAAGAAAAGTTTCCAAAATTCTGAAACAAAATCATGGATGTACATCTCATCTTACCCCATCTACATATAAAATTTCATGATCAAATTCGTCCTATATTAAGAGTAATAAAAAGACAAATTTTAACGTAACATGGGCAAAGAGCTTATCACTACGGTTGTACAATGGACCGGCAAGAATATTCCACTATCATTGCCGGTTGTACAACGGACCGCGATAATATTCCACTATCACTTGCGGTTGTACAATGGACCGCAATAATATTCCACTATCACTTGCCGGTTGTACAATGGGCCGCGATAGTATTCCACTATCACTGCCGGTTGTACAATGGACCGGCAGTAGTATTCCACTATCACTGCCGGTTGTACAATGGCCCGGCAGTGATATACTATCACTGCCGGTTGGTATGACCAACCGGCAGTGATATTCCACCACTATAAATAGAAACGCCGCGCCTTCCTCTCATTTACCTTAGCCCTAGCCCGCCCTCCTCTCACTTTTACAGCGCCGCCGCCTCGAGCTCCTCGACGCTTGCGCCGACCACCGCCGTCGGTTCGCGTCGAGCTCCCGCCGCCGCCTCGACTCGGGCCGCCGTCGCCTCGCTTCGCCTCGGACCGCCGCGTCGCCTCGACTTCAGACGGCCCGCGTCTCGCCGGAGCACGTCGCCGTCGCCTCCCACCTGTCGCCTTCACCTCCACGCCGTCTCCCCACCGCCGCCTCGACCTCCCCACCGTCTCCCGCCGTCGTGTCGACCTCCCGCGTCTCCCGCCGTGGTACACCTCTTGTAAATTATGACAGAGGCCGAAGGTTCAATGTTGCTTGATGTCCCCGCCGCGCTTCGATCTTGCTCTTGCGATGTGTGAATGTGCATGTGCAGATGTGAATGTGCAGATGTGAATGTGAATGTGATTGTGAATGCGCAGATGTGCATGTGCAAATGTGAATGCGCAGATGAATGCTAAGGGGCCAGTCAATTCGTTTGGCTTGGGGACCTAACATGTGGGGTATAGTGTTCAGTGAGGATTTGGGACTGAAATAGACAATTTTTGACACACTGTTATTTTTTACATGGGCAATCTACATCTTTGGTATTCAAAAACTGCATGCTTGATTGGCAATGTTAATGCTTCACCGTAAAAAGGTAGTTGTTATTGCTTATTGATATATGGCTTTCTTCATTGTGCTTCCATTAATATGTTAATGCTTCACAAGAAAAACGTGGCTCATTATGACTGTTTCGCATAACACAACACTTACCCGTAATTTGTGTTGATTTACCATACTTGTGCTGTGTATTGAGCAAATTCATTGAAATAAAGGAGGCACCGTAACACCTTTGTGCAATATGGTTTCATTCTTATATGATAAGAGTAGGATGTAACGTGGTCAACTATGATAGATTGCATAATATCATGATGTGCAAACTTCACTTCGGTTCATTTTAGTTATACTTGTATTTTATGCATTATTGTTAGTTTGTTGCGTATATTAAGGTATTACCCGCATTATGCTTATGTTAAAATACAAACCTGATATTTTTTGTTAATGCTTCACGGTATTGAATTGCTTCATACTATTGAGTTAAAAAAACTCAACTGCATTGCTTATTAGTATCAAAATTCAACTGTACCTAATGGAGCATCATCATCTCTAATTTGCTATGGACAACTCTTGAACAAACCTGAACGTGCATTTATAATTATTGTAACTTTCCCCTTGTATCACTATGCTCGCCTTGACGAATACTTGTACCTGGGGTACCCCACAGCCCAGACTTCGTCATCACGAAGAGGAGTTATCACCCAAAACAGTCGGAAGCTCAGGTGGGTCGATTCAGGCCCACCTGAGGAACAGGGAACCTCATGGGCAAGAAGAGGTTGTGGGCCTTTATCGAAGCCACAGACCTCGACTAGAATGACAGTCGGAGCAACCCGAAGGCTCCGACCAAGACCCAGGTCGGACGTCTGCGAAGCCTCCGACCAGGGGTCAGCTCGGACGCTCCGACCAGTCTCCTCGACGAGCTCCAAATCGGGGCCATCGCCACGCCGTCAAGCCACAGGATGGACGCCTGTCTCACGAGCACCACGCCTTCGCCAGGAGCAGGTGGGTCCGCCTCGAAGCAACCCCAGAGGACGCCAAAGTCAAGCAGCTGTTCCATCACACGGTCACACCCAATTAAGGGTTGCGCGCTCTCCCGAGGCAAACCCCGAGACCGGTCGCCCCCGACGTCAGCATTAGCAGGGTACGCAGAGGGCCGGTACGCCGTTTCCTAGAGGAACAAGACACCCGCACCAACCCCGTATGTCTACCAACTCGATATGGCGAAAATAGTCGACAGACAGGTGACAGAACCATGGAACAGACCTCAAGGCCCAAGACTCGACACCTCAGTATAGGGCGCAACGCCTACCTGTTAGACACCCCTTTCTCATTCTCTTGCATATCCTCCGAACTCCCGTGTAACCTGCCTTCTCTCTGCCTATAAAAGGAGAGGCGGGACCCCAAGGGAGGGGGTCGACCATATACATCCAAGCCACCACAGTAGGAAAAGATCTCCCTCGGAACCGTCCGAGCTATAATCGAACGCAGACTTCTGCGCCCCCATTAATACAATACCACCACACTAATCGACGAGGGACATTCACCAACCAAGATAAACCCCGGCTTCTATAGTCTAACCATTCAAGGAAGCGGGAGCGCGCGGCCCCTTGACTTACAAAATTACTTGCCGGTTTACAAAACACCGATAGTTGGCGTGCCAGGTAGGGGCCTCGCGCGTTGTCATCTCCGGATCCCCACCGTCTTCCTTGATGGCTTCTCACCGCAACGCCACGCCGACGTTGAGGGGTCGATCCGCCGGCTCCCTCGACCGTTGCCACGCCGGCGGGAGCTCGCGCTTCGTCCCGTCGATCTCAGACCGGCCCGCCGAGCTCGCCCACTTCGCCGACATCTTCGGTAACCTTCGGCTCGAGACCACTGTGTGGGCCACGGAGCCTGCTAACGGGCGCGTCATTCCTTATGATGGCGCGCGCGAACTCGTGTGGACGGGGGCCCTACCCCCCGTTCACTCGCATTTCGTAGCAATGGCCGGCCATACTACCTCCGTTCTCAAATATCGAAGACTCCAAAGAATGATTCCGCTTTTGATACGGAACAGTTCTCGGCGGAAATGTGCTCTCGTGAGTGCAATATGGCCGGCACGGGCGACCTTCCGGCCAGAACGGGTCCAAGCAACGATTCCCATCTCCGGCGCGGCGATCCGCAGGAGGGGGATCGCCAGCACCAAAGACGACGAAGTTTTACTCACCCTATTGGCCCCCGCACGCCTCGGGAACCAAAGGTGGGCGAGGATGAGCTTCCTGCAGGCCAGGCCGCCCAGGGGGCAAGCCACCTCGCCCCCCTGCAAGTCGCTGGCGGCGCTCGCGGGCGAGCCCGTCAGGTACATCAACACCGATGGAGGGCCGAAGCCGCTCCAGATTTCCTTCCACCGTAACATCGCTGCGCCGCGATTTTGTTCGCGGCATTCTGAACCGACCGAGCCAGGGCCAAGGCGGCTACTGAACCTCCGGGGTAGAACATGCCATTGTAAAGACATGCCGCCCCAGCTCGTGATCACGGACGTCCTTTTAGGCGAGTAAAGCCGGTTCACCAGACCCGCCAAGACGGCAGCAGAAATGGATCGACCCTAAGCCTCAGACACCCCGGTTCGCCAATACTCGGTCAAAGGCACGACTACCGCGACACCTCGACGCAAGGAAGAGACCGACGGCCGCGGCGTCTGGCCGCAGGTCGCCGACAATGGCGGCGGCGGATCAGAGTCTCTCACCGACGGTCCGGGCCGTGGCGTTCACGCGAGGATCCGCAACGCCAACTTTCTGTCTGTTTGGCGCGTCAACATCGCTAAGTACACGGGGCCACGAACCTCGTGTCCGCTTGAGGACTACCGGCTCGCCATCGAGCCGGCGGGGCTACGGATGACCTCTTCATCATCCAGTATCTCCCAATTTATCTGGCAGACTCGGCTCGAGCCTGGCTCGAGTACCGCCCCGACTCCATCACAAACCGGGCCGACCTAAGAAGCATTCGTTGGTAATTTCGTGGCACATACAAACGCCTCGAAACTCTTGGGATTCAAGAGCGCAAGCAAGAGCTGGGAGACGCCCGGATTATATCCGGCGCTTCTCCCAGCAGTGCAACGAGCTCCCCGACATCAGCGACGCCGACGTCGTCGGAGCGTTCATCTACGGCACCACGTGCAAGGCTTTGGTCCACAAGTTGGGCTGCATTAAGCCCAAGACGACCAAAGAGTTGTTGGACGTCGCCACCAACCACGCCTCCGGCGAGGAGGCTGTGGGGGCCATCTTCGACAAGGGGAAGGCTAAGCAAGACCCAGGCGCCGGTGCCAGTGATACCCCCGACCGCTCCGACAAACGGAGGCGGAAGGGGAAGCAGGTCCGCGAAGACCCCGAGGTCGCTGCTGCAGATCGCCCCGTCAAGCAGCAGTCCCGGCAAGCCGCCGACCATTTCGAGAAGTTGATGGAGGCCCCATGCCCGAACCACGGGTACTCTGTCAAGCACAAGTACAAGGATTGCGAGACACTGAAGCGCTTTCTTTCCGGAAACCCCACGCGGAATAAAGGAAAGAAGCAGGATCCGGCCCCCGATGCCGGGGCTAAAGAAGCGGACGCCGAGTTCCCGGAACCCGACGGCTGCCTCATGATCTTCGGCGGACCAGCAAGCTACGCTGACAAACGCCAGCTTAAACTCGCATTCCGCGAGGTGCATGCCGTGGCGCCCGCCACGCCTAAGTTCCTCCGGTGGTTGGAATCCCCGATCACCTTCGATCGTGCCGACCACCCCGATCACATCCCGCACCCGGGAAGGTACCCGTTGGTCGTCGCCCCGGTTGTGGGATCGAAACGCCTGTCCAGGGTGCTTATGGACGGCGGCAGTAGCATCAACATCTTGTATGTTGATACTCTCGACGCCATGGGGATCCCCCGCGCGCGTCTCCGACCAAGCAAGGCGCCTTTCCATGGCGTCATCCCAGGCCAGCAGGCCTATCCGCTCGGGCAGATCGACCTGCCCGTCACCTTCGGGAGCCCGGATAACTTCCGCACCGAAGCCCTCGCCTTCGAGGTCGTAGGGTTTCCAGGCTCCTACCACGCCATCATGGGGAGGCCATGCTACGCTAAGTTCATGGCGGTCCCCAACTACACCTACCTCAAGTTGAAGATGCCGGGGCCGCGGGGAGTCATCACCGTGGCCGCTTCCTTTCAGGTCGCCTACAACTGCGAGCGCAGCAGTTGTGAGCTCGCGTCGACGCTTATCGCGTCCGCCGAGCTCGAAACCCTTCGCAGGGAAACCCTCGAGTCCGCCCCCGAATCCAGCAAGTCGGGATCGGGCTCCTTCAAGTCTGCCGAGGATACCAAGGTGGTCCTGGTCGATCTCGAGGATCCGACCAAGACCGTGCAGGTCGAGGCCACACTCCCCGCCAAATAGGAAGGCGCGCTCGTCGACTTCCTCCGTACCAATCGGGATGTCTTCGCGTGGAAGCCCTCCGACATGCCAGGCATCCCCCGGGAAGTCGCCGAGCACTCCTTGAACATCCGACCTGGCTCAAGGCCGGTCGCTCAACGTTTGCGCCGCTTCGACGACGAGAAGCGCAAGATCATCGGAGGGGAAATCGCCAAGCTTTTGGCCGCAGGGTTTGTAAAAGAGGTACGCCACCCCGAGTGGCTTGCCAACCCCGTCCTTGTAAAAAAGAAGTCCGGGCAATGGAGAATGTGCGTTGACTACACGAGCCTGAATAAGGCCTGTCCCAAGGACCCTTTTCCATTGCCCCGTATCGACCAGGTCGTCGACTCGACGGCGGGATGCGAATCCCTGTCATTTCTGGATGCCTACTCAGGCTATCACCAGATAGCGATGAAGGAGTCCGACCAGCTCGCCACCTCCTTCATCACTCCGTTCGGCTCGTTTTGTTACGTAACGATGCCTTTTGGGTTGAAAAACGCGGGCGCTACGTACCAGCGATGTATGCAAGCGTGTTTCGACGCCCAAATCGGCCGTAACATCGAGGTGTATGTCGACGACCTTGTCGTCAAAACCAGGAAGGCTGACGACTTAGTCGCCGACCTCGAAGAAACCTTCGTGAACCTTCGGCGGTTCCGCATAAAACTCAACCCCGAAAAGTGTGTCTTCGGGGTCCCGAAAGGAAAATTGCTCGGTTTCATCGTTTCCGAGCGCGGGATCGAGGCCAATCGCGAAAAGATCTCGGCGATCTTACAGATGGGCCCGATCGCCGACCTAAAGGGGGTCCAGAAGTTGACCGGGTGCCTCGCAGCCTTGAGCCGCTTCGTATCTCGCCTCGGTGAGCGCGGGATGCCGCTCTACAAGCTGCTCAAGAAGTCCGATCAATTCGCCTGGACCCAGGAAGCACAGGAAGCCCTCGACAGACTGAAGACTTTCCTGACCTCACCTCCGGTGCTGGTTGCCCCGACCCCAGACGAGTCACTCCTCAGACATCGCCAAGAACGACCAGTCGTCGGTAGCGGCACTCGTCGTGGAGCGAGTGGAAGAAGGTCGTGCACTCAAGGTCCAGCGGCCGGTCTATTTCGTCAGCGAAGTGCTTTCCGAGTCCAAAACTCGGTACCCCCAGGTACAAAAACTACTCTATGCGGTCCTCATTGCAAAACGGAAGTTGGTCCATTATTTTCACAGGCATCCCATCCTCGTGGTAACATCCTCACCACTCGGCGAGATCATCCGCAACCACGACGCATCGGGGAGGATAGCCAAGTGGGCTCTCGAGCTCAACGGCCACGAAATATCCTACGTCCCCCGGGCGGCGATCAAGTCACAGGTCTTGGCGGATTTCATCGCCGAGTGGACCGAGGCCCAGGCGCCTCCCGTGCTCGAGGACCCTGAGTACTGGACAATGTACTTCGACGGGTCCTATACGAAGAACGGGGCCGGGGCTGGGGTCGTCATTGTTTCCCCACTCGGGAACAAACTCCAGTACGTCATCCGACTGCTTTTCGATGCCACCAACAATGTCGCGGAATATGAGGCCCTCATCAGCGGTCTCCGGATTGCTGCCGACCTCGGCGCACGCCGGCTCTATGTCCGCGGCGATTCCAAGCTGGTCGTCGACCAGGTCATGAAGGCGACGGAGCCTCGCGACCCTCGCATGGCGGCTTACTGCCGAGAAGTCCGCAAGCTCGAGGAAAAGTTCAAGGGCTTCGAGCTCCATCACAGTTACCGACGTCACAACGGCGAGGCCGACTACCTCGCCAACCTCGCATCTAGCAAAGGGCCGGTCCCATCCGGGATCTTTGTCCTTGACCTTCACCAGCCTTCTATCCGACCGGACCAAACAACCGAGCAGGAGGACACCCTACCGGACGCAGCCGCCCCAACTGCCGGCCAGTCGGACGCGGCCCCGTCCGAGTCAGGTCGAGCCGTGCTGACCACGGACTCCGATTGGAGGAGACCCTTCATCGACCGACTGACGGACGGATCGCTTCCCGCCGATCCGACCGAGGCCCGGCGCCTCGCTCGGCGGGCTAAGTCGTTTGTCCTGATCGAAGGAGACCTCTACAAACGAAGCCCTTCCGGAATCCTGCAAAAGTGCATTCCCGCTGATCGCGGGAAGGAGCTGCTGCTCGACATCCACGGCGGAATTTGCGGCCACCACGCCGCCCCGCGATCCCTCGTGGGAAAAGCCTTCCGGCAAGGTTTCTATTGGCCAACTGCCGTGGCTGACGCCCAGCAAGTCGTCCGCACCTGCGAAGGGTGCCAGTTCTTCGCCCGACAAACTCACCTGCCCGCGCAAGCCCTCCAGACGATTCCTATCACCTGGCCATTCGCGGTCTGGGGTCTCGACCTGGTCGGGCCCTTCAAAAGGGCCCCCGGAGGTTTTACCCACCTCCTCGTCGCGGTAGACAAATTCACCAAGTGGATCGAAGCAAAACCGGTTGCCACCATCACATCGGTGCAGGCAGCCAACTTCTTCCTCGACATTGTTTATCGATTCGGGGTCCCAAACTCCATCATCACCGACAACGGGACACAGTTCACAGGGAAAGAATTCCTTGAGTTCTGTGACGATTTCCATATCCGCGTCGATTGGGCAGCCATGGCTCATCCACGAACCAACGGTCAGGTCGAGCGGGCAAACGGCATGATTCTCCAGGGGCTCAAGCCCAGGATTTTCAGCCGGCTGAAGAAGTTCGCAGGACGGTGGGCAACCGAGTTGCCCTCCGTTCTCTGGAGCCTGCGAACCACCCCAAGCAGGGCGACTGGGTTCACACCGTTCTTTCTGGTGTTCGGCGCCGAAGCTGTATTGCCAGCCGACTTGGAGTACGGCGCCCCGAGACTTCAAGCCTTCGACAAGGCACGGGGGCTCGAGGCGCAGCAGGACGCAGTCGATCAACTCGACAAGGCGCGCGATGTGGCCGTCCTGCGGTTGGCCAAGTATCAGCAGGCGCTCCGCCGCTACCATGATCGCCAGGTTCGAGACCGCTCCTTTAACGTTGGCGACCTGGTCCTGCGCCAGGTCCAGTCCAACGTAGGCAAGCACAAGCTTTCCCCTCCATGGGAAGGCCCTTTCACCATCGTGGAAGTTCTCCGTCCTGGCACCTACCGACTTAAGGATGCCGCGGGCAATGTCATCCCAAACGCTTGGAATATCGAGAAGCTCAGGCGATTCTACCCTTGAAGCCTTCCTCCTCCCTCGCGTTTCCTACAACCCACCGAGGTTGGGTGGCGTATGGCCTACTCGGAGGGCATGTGTCACGAATGGAGCCCACGATTCGGCGCTCCGATTGGTTTTAGACCTCTCCCCAGCAGCGATCTCCCCGACCCAGGTGCTACGGCCCACGCCAAAACTCCAGCAGTCTTTGGTGTCCCTGGGCGCGAAGTGGTGCTCTGGAGGGGGGAGGAGAACCCGCGTTCGACGACTGATAGTCGGTCGAGAGGACTATTCATTACCTTGAAGTGTCCACGCTCGGACCCACGCTCGAATAACCCCAGTGGTTTCGAAGAGCTACGGTCGCCCAACGGGAAGCTCGGCACGGAAAGGAAATGTAAAGATCAATGCTTAAGAGTAAGTTTGGCTTTCTGAAGCATTCCTTTTCTTACATCCTGCGGAAACATACAAGCGCATATTGGCTCTCTACGACCTACTTTACATGAGCATGGTCTAAAGCTGAAAGACTAGCCGATCGAAGCCTGCTGCTGTGCAAAAGAGGCATCACGAAGGCGGACCGCTGTCTTGGATAAGGAGGACATCTGCCACTACGATGTATCTAACACTCCAGAATCAAGAACGGACCACCGCCTTCGCGAGCGCAAGTGTGGCTCTGCAACCGGGCGCAACTGGGGCTGCTCGAGACGACCTCGTCGGCGAGTAACACCCGGAGAAGCCGCCGCCAGAAGGCGGCACCCCGGTAGCCGGGGCTGCCCCATTCACGGGAGCTCTGGATGCTCCAAAGAAGCACCTCACAGCAGCCCCCGTGACAGCGCACCCGCATCGGAGGCGAACTCTGACGCCGGCGCCACGGTGCGCCTAAGAGGAGGTTCCCAAACTGAAGGAGGAGCCGGCTGGACCGCCGTCCCCCTCCCTGACGGCCTCATCATCCGAGTCTTCTAGGTGCACTCGCCTCACTACCATTTCCGCCACGTCCCGCACCTTGGCCCGCGCCTGGGCCGAGTCGCCTTCAATCTTGCCGATGGTCGCCACCGCGTCAAAAGAGGCGTCGCGGCTGGCGCAGCAGGCAAGCACGTACTCCGCCACCACCGAGGCAACCCTCCGCCCTTCGCGAGCAGAGCGCTCCCGTAGGGCGAGAGGCAGGTACACCAGGGACTGGGCCATCCGGACAAGACACGGCGTCTTCTTTGGGTGGTACGCTCCAATGCTCGCCCAAATGCATCCCAGAGGCCTCACGCTCTCGCCCATGCTCGTGCACGGACGGCACGGAAAGGAAACTCGTGCTCCTCCCGCATCCGGGCAATCTCGCCGGCAGCCCGCACGCACCGCCGCTTCCTTCGCGTTTTTTGGCAGCCTCGTAGCCTTCCAGGCCTTTATCTCCAAACGGCCGGAGGAACGCGAGAGTCGACACCATCGGCGCCCTCGGAGGCCCCTATGGCCCCCGTTCCGTCCGAAGAAGAAGGCGAGGGCATCGTACCCGGTTGCCAATTGGAGCTGCGGGAGGATACAAGAACATCACCATTGGACGCGAAGGTACAAGACTACGCTACCACAAAGTTACAAGAACTTACCCCGGTGGCGGGTTCCAAATGGAGAAGGACGACGAGGGCAGCACGAGCTCACTCCTCGTCGCGGCCGCGGCCGTCCCGGTGTCCACGCAGGGCCTCTGGGGGCCGGCACCCCATGGGTCTCCCCCCGGCGACTGCCCGTTGGCCCTCTCGCTGTCCTCACCATCGCTCGCCATCCCGTTCGTTCAAACTTCCCCGCAAGACAAGCAAACTGAAGGAAGGATGAAGGGGAACGTGTGCAGGCACCAGTTGCAATGCAGCTTCTCCTCTGAGGCCCTATTTGTAGGCGGAGGGCGGTGCGGCCCGGTCAAGCGACGCCTCGCCCACGACGCCAAGGCGTCCCGTCCGTCCCGCGGCCCGATGCAAGGCGGCCATCATGACGAATTAAAAGGCCACGTCGCGCTAGGCGGCGACGGGACGGGACGGAGGCGAAAGGACGTCATCACGTATAGCGGCAGCGCGACGCTTCGGTCCCCGCTCCTGGGCCGGGCCGTCCGCGCCGGCAGGCCACCTCAGCGACTAGGCATCGGTGTATCTGGCCGGGCGCAACCAAAGCCTGGTACCACCCCCGCTCCAGCGCGTTCTGGCCCATTAGTTGAGGTAACCACTTCCTTAACGTCATTCGCATCCCTTTAGAACCTCAGGGTTCCGTGCCGGTCGCGCCTTGCCCCCCGCAAACGCGTGGAGACCGTTATTTCGTGCGCACTTAGTGGGGATAGCGACCCGATTGACCGTTGTTCTCCCGCATGGTGGCCCGTTTCGACCCAAGCGCCTTGGCCTACGCCCCTGCGGCTACGGTTGCTAAGTAACACTTCGCGGAAGAATGGCGCGACCATGCGGAACGAACGACGACCTTCCGGCAGCACTTTCCTCCCGCTCAAATGCGCACGAACACACGGCAAGGCCACTAAGGCCGAGGAATCCGCCAGCTATTGACTCTGCCCGGTTCTGGTCCCGTTAATCCAGGCACTATGACCTACGCCCCAGCGGCAACGGCCACGAAATAGTGCTCTGTGAATAAGGGAATACCCACTCGCCATGAACCGTAGCTGGTCGGGATATTCCCTCGGTGTGTGCCCCCGCGCGTGCGGTTGCTTTGTATCTTCACCTACGTATCAGCACTCTGACCCACGTTCGAAGGGTCCCGGCGACCCCGAGGACGGTGGCTATCTGATTGAGTGCGCGTTATGAAAGAAAATACAAGCAACGCAATCCAGATTATAAAACATACCAAAACAACAAATTGTCCCAAAGCACGAGCAATGTCATCAAACAAAAACAACAGCAAAAAAGGATCTTGCATCGCCGCCCGCGGAGTCACCCAGCAAAGTCGTCGTCATCGCCATCATCGCCATCATCGTCGGAGCTGCTTACCTCAGGGCCTGCGGTGACCACGCCTAAACCCGCCACCGCCTCCGCCGCCGCATGCACCTTCGCCCGCATCTCGTGGGGATCGCCCACGATCCCGGCGATGGTCGGTACTGCTGTCGAAAATGGCGTCGCGGTGGCGTAGCGAGCCGCCAGACGCACTTCGCGACGTCGACCGCGACCCCTTGTCCCTCGCGGGCAGCGCGCTCACGCAAAGCCCGAGGAAGGTCCTCCAAGGCTTCGGCCGCTTGGGAAAGCCCGGCGTCGCTCGCCCTGAAGGCGTTCGAGGGCTCGTGCGGTACAGATCGAGCCGCCAGTGCTCTGACATGCTCTCAAACGCAGGGCGGAGAATGCCCAGGAGGCTGTTGCGCATGTGCGTGCGCTCTGCGTGCATCAGGTCCGATGCGGCGCTGACGTTCTCGGCCCGAGACCGCCACTTCGCCGCCTCCTCCTGAGCCTTCGCCAGCCTCTCCTCGGCGACGACGGCTCGAGTGTGCTGTGCTTGCGCATCCCCAAGTGCCTTCGCGAGTTCCCTCTCAACCACCTGGACTCGCGCCCGCTGCCAAAACACATCCGCCTCACGAGCGGCAGTGGCAGCGGCCTGGGCATCAAAGGAAGCCTCCAGCCTCGCCAGCGCCACCCCCAAATCTGCCGCCGTGCGGAGACCGGTCGAAGCCGCAGGCGGAACGACAACCGCCATCTCGCGCGTCGCGGGTGCCGGGACTAGGCCCGAGCCAGAAGCACTGCTAAAGGAAGGAAAAAACCCCGCGTAAGCAAGAACAAAAAGAAGGCAACCCCGGCAGCGATCGGAGAACTCTCACCTCAATTGGGGATCCCCGATCCGAAAGATCGATGGAGGCAGGGCGATCCTGATCCTCGTCGCCCCAGCCGAAGACCCGGCATCAGTGCGAGACCTCTTGGGGGCCGAACCCTGTGGCTCCGCCGCCGCCTCTCGCTTCGGGCCCCATGGCCATCACCACCACTCGCCATCCGTGCCGAGCATGACGCAGCGAGAGTAGAGCGAAGGGGCAAAGAAACAAGAGAGTAACAGCCTAAAACCGGCCGTTTTCGCGCCCTGGTCACCCTATTTATAGGGCCCAGGCGGAGCGACCCGAGCGGGCGACGCTTCGAACCGCACGCCGCACGCGCATTTACTCCGCACCCAGGCAAACGGGACACGCCTTCGCCACCTCCCCGCTCCGCAATAAATGCGACGGGACTCGGCGCAGAAGCACCACGCCCAACCAAGGCCCGGCGCGTCCCTTCGATTCAAGCGCCCGTTCGTCTTCGCCGGGCTAGAGTGGTGCCTGGCGACCGGCATCATGGTCCCCACGCACCACTCGGGGGCTACAACACTACACAGACCGATGACCAGCCACTCGGTTCTTTCCAAATGCAATCCCTCGCCTCAAGCGCTCGGACCACGCCCGACGGCTACGGTTGCGAAGTAGCGCTTTGTGGGAGAAGGAAGCGCCCAAGCGGTCGGAACCGTGGCCGGTCAAAAACATTCTCGCCCTACGTCAGGCACCAAGCAAAAATACCTCAATCGCAAAAAGCTACGGTCGCAAGGCGCTTGTCTAAGGAGCATAAATAAGCAAAAACAAAGTTGGTAGGCCAATCCAACCAGCCTGAACAAGCTTCAATCCGGCATTCAACAAAGTCTTTACATCAACGAAAGCAAAAGCAGCTAATTTCCTCCCTCGTCCTGGTGGAGGATATCCTGCGGCGATATCCGACTGGCGATAGTTGCGGCGAACGGTTCGACCCGAGTTCGCAGCTCCTCGACCTGCTCGTCAGTCTGGTCCGCAGCGACCCCGCTACTGACGGCCTCGAAGTCAACATCATCATAATGGGAGGCAACGAGAACAAGCGCCGAGGTAACCCCAAGCTCGGCTCCCACGCTCACCGAACGCTCGACGTGCTCCGGCACGCGAACCAGCGCGGCGGCGAGAGAGCTCGGGTTTGGCACGGCGGCTCCGAGCACCCGGTTGCAGACCTCCTGGCCGGCTTCCTGGAGGGTCATCAGCTCGGCAGTCCGCACAGACAAGTCATCCTCCGCCGACTTCTTCTCCGCCAGCGCTACCTCACGCGACGCAAGCACCGCGTCATGTGCCTCCCCGGCCAATTTCTGTGCTTCCGCGGCATCGTCAAGCCTCCTCCGCAACTCTACAGACCGCTGTAGGCGTTAGAAGCATACTGGGCAACCTACGATAACAAAATCTTCAGGCCAGAATCGGGTGGCTTACCGTCCGCAGAAGCCTCCAAACGTTGGAGATCCTCTTCGGCCTTGGCTCGGGCCCCCCTTTCACGCTCGGCGCTCCTCCTCTCAGAATCAAGCTCCTCCTGGACTCGGTCACGTTCGGCCTGGAGGCGGGACACTTCCGACAGCGCGACTCCCTCCGCGGCGACGGCAGCATCCCTCGCGTTGTTGGCCTCCGTCAGAAGGGACTCGAGTTTCCGCTGCATCTCCGTCGCCTCCACCCGTTCACGTCCCAGGGCGTCCCGAGCACAGCTCAACTCGGTGCGAAGACGGCTGGCTTCCCCCTCACCCCGACCGTGCAGGATTCGGAGGAACCCGGCTTTGTTCGCCGAGCGGAGCTTCAGTTCCTGCAAAAAGTGGACGCCCCATCAGACTCATCTTTCGTTGAAAACAAGTCGGACACTGAGGCCAAGGCCCCCGACTTGGCTTACCGTGCCGGTCGGGATGTCCACCCCAGAAATCACGCTTGACGCCTCGTCGACGCAACGAAGAGCAATAGCCAAGCTTTTCTGGGCCTGATCCACCTGAGTCGCGATCCGCCGCCTTCCGTCCTCGAAGGTGCTCCACAGCTTGGCATCTGCATCATCATCCAGCACAAACAACGGCCCACCGGCAGGGTCATGGCCGCCCAGTCAAGATCGGTCGGGCCCCGGCGGCGCGAGATCGGACCCAATCCTCGCCCGCTTCGCCGCGCTTCGCCACACTGGCCGCTCCCTCGGCGAGTCTGCGGCGGTAGATAGCGGGTCGCCTCGGTGTCGGGTCCGCACCCTTGCCGCGTCCGCCCCGTCGGTCAGCGCCCCCGAGGTCCTGTCGGCGGCGACGGCGAGACCAGTGATTGCCCGCACCATGATGGGCGGACGGGCTAACGGCGGCGGGAGTTCGCTCTCCCCCATCTCAACCTCCGCACAAGGTCCCGACCCGTCAGTCGACGCCGGAAGCTCCTTATGTCCCAGGCCCTCCGGGACCGTTTCCCCTTGCGCCGATCCCGGGACCAACGGCGGCGGCACCGGCACCGAGCCACGGCGAGCCAACGACCGCCCGGAGCGTCCTACCGTCGCACGGCCGAGCGCGAGCCGCATTCTCTTCGCCGACCCTCCTGGCGAAGACAAATCGCCCCCCCGTTTGCCCAGAGATGTCTCCCCCGGAGGCACCTCCACCTGGGGCGCGACGAAGACGACACCGGCCGCCAGGCCTCCGCCCAATTCACCGGGGACCAATGACTTGAAGAAAACCTTGCGGTACGGATCGGACATACCGCCACCATCGGTGCTCGAGGACGACTCCGAGTCGCCTGTTCCAATGATGGTTGACTCGGAGGCAACCTCGCCCCGGGCGACCCTCGCCAGGCGCTCCTTCTTCTTTCTCCTCTTTGACTCCTCCCTCCGCTTCTTCCGAGCGGACTCCCGCTGCTCGGAAATCTTGCGGGCCGCGGCTCTTTGAGCCTTCTCCTCCGGCAGTATCACTCAGGAAACCATCCCAGCCAACCCCTGGATGGTATAAAGGCGCCAGTTAGGCAATGCGCGAAAGGTCGCGTTGAATGGAAAAAAAAGAGAGGACGGGCAGCACGGCTTACCAGGTCTGGAGGATGACTCGCCGAAAAAGGCTCGGGTTGGCCGCCCACCGCCACAGTGGCGCAACCGACCAACACAGCGGCCGCCCTAGCCTTGACCTCTGACTCGACGAGCTCCGCCTCCACCATCCGCATGGGGTCGTGGACCCCCCCATATTGGAACATGGGGCGGTCCCTCGCCATGAGGGGTTGAACGCGCATCTTCATGAAAGCACGCACAACGACCTCGCCGGTCAGGCCCCGCTGTACCTGACCCTTGATCCGTTCGACGATCAACTCCACCTTGTTCTTCTCCCTGCTGTCAAGCCCCCAGGACCATTCCTCCCTCGCCACAGGGCGACAACCGGTAAAGATCGGGGCACTCCCCTCCAGGTTCCGCACATAGAACCATTCGGAGTGCCACCCCCGGTTCGACGATGGCAGCTTCAAATCGACATAATCCGCTGCGCGGCCCTGACGCATCTGGAGACTCACGCCGCCCAAGAGCGCCAGGGGGCCCGTCGGCTGATCCTTCCTCGACTTAGCGTGAAAGAAGTACTTCCAGAGTGCCCAGTGGGGTTCGATCCCCAGGAACGCCTCGCATAACGTGATGAAAACCGCGATGTGAAGCACCCCGTGGGGGTTAAGCTGATGGACCTCGACCTTGTAGTGGTGCAGCAGTCCTCGGACGAACCGGTGAAGCGGAAGTCCGAACCCGCGCTCGTAGAAGGAGGCGGGCACGACGATCTCGTCGTCGGCAGGTGCGGGGGCCGCGGCCCCCGTCGGCACCCTCCACCGCGAGACGTCAAACGGCGGGAGGAATCCTTTCCTCTCCAAGCCTTGTGCGCGGCTGGGCGAGATGGAGCATTCGGGCCACGACATCTCTGGCGGCGCAAGGGTGGGAGAAGAGAAAAGGTAAGGAACGAACCCTCGGACCTTCTTCTTGTTTTCTCCTCTTGGGCAGGAAGGTGCTTGCGCGCAAAAGGGAAACGCAAAAGCCTGTCCGAGCGCCTCCCCCGCGTAGGTTTTTTACAGGCACCGAACGGGCGCCGTCCGGACAGACTGGCGGTCAAGGCGAACGACGCCTCGAGACAAGCGCCGAGCGGTCCGTCGATCTACCGCGTGGCACCCCCAACGAGGACGTATCCTTTCAAATCTTTTGTGCATTAAATGCCGGACGGAAGGGCGCCAGGTGCACTGCCGTTGGCGCCCCGCCCCACGGCCCTCTATTTATTCTAGCTACCTAAATGGGCCAACCAGGCCATATCGGTAAGAAGTCCGCCGGGCCGCGAACGACTTCGAGGCGGCCAGAGTATTCAGACGCCCCAGGGCTCGAAGCCTCAACAAACCAAGAGGTATTGAGGTCGCCCCGGGATACAAAACGAGCGAGGGACGAGAATGAGGTGAGCCCCCAATGGGCCTCTGGTTAGGTCGGCGGACGACCCAATCACCCTAACTCGTGTCCGAGACCATACTTCGCGCTCTCCCCCGGAACCCATCGAAGGGTGGCAGCCAGCTGCACCCCGGGTCGGCTGACGACTCGGGGCCCGATACGGGATCGAGTAAAGAAAGGTTCTTATGGGTCGCCCCCAGTGGGCCGGACGCCCGACTCAGGGACCGTCCGCTCGGAATAAGATCCCCTTGGGAGGATCTCCAGGGCCCACTCGGATAACCCGTTAGTAGCTCCACGAGCATGGTGCTCAAGCCGGCGCCAGGCAAGCACGCGAATGCTCACCCCCTCCAGGTCCCACACCTGCGGACGGGGCGTACCTGTGGGACAAACAGCGGCTACTCCTCCCACGGATCGCCTCGCCAAGCGAGAGTTTGGGAGGAACGCCCCACGACAAAACTCCGGTACAAAACCAACCGATAAATACGTCCAGCTACGACGCAAAACGAGCACCCAGAAGCTGGGGCCTCGTCAAGGCACGAGGGCCTCCCTGCCGGCCGGGGCAGCGTCCGGCCGAAACGTAGGGTCAGCTCTCTGGCCGTGGGAACCCCCCAATCAGCTCTCCGACCGCCGGGGCTCGGGCTACACCACGGTCTTCATGCAAGCACCGAGCAAAGCCGACTTACTGACCCGGAAGGATCCCACCAAAGTCTCGTGAACCCGCCCGGGGGCTCGGATCGGGCAACATCACCTGTGCGCAAAATTCTGCTGACCAAGTCGGTGGAATCCCGCAAAAACAGGGCCAACGGGGACACTCGCCCAATTCGAAACCGACAAATATCCGACGTAAACCCCCAACCAGCTCTCCGACCTGCTCGGGGGCTCGGGGGCTACACCCGGCGGGTGCGCTCGCGCGCACCCGAGAAAGGGACCGGCAGACCAACACGGTCGGCCTATCACGCATGACGGACTGCCCAGGAACGCGCACGTCTCTTTCCTCTCTTCACTCCTTCCCATTTCAATGTTCCATCGATGATCAGAGAAGGCATGTGTACATTTTTTCAGCATGCACTTCTTCACGTTTTTGTTTGCTAATAATTCTCTACTATAATCTCTTTAACGAAATAGAGAACGTAAACAACCGTATGCACACTACTTCTACTTCTTGTTGCATTTTATCATTGTTACATTTGCCTTTTATACCAACAAAGAATGCCAAGACAAGTGACGCCAACTAAATTTCCACCGGTTGCTCAGCATTCCTCCAACTCTAATTGCCGAAGCATTATGAAGCAACGAAACTCCAATGTCGTTAACCGGCGTCATTAACAACCATAATTACTTTCTTAATTCTCATATTCGGTTGCTACAATCCTGTGCTACAAGGAGCAAATGGACTCCGTGTGAGACCCCGTTCGGAAGAACAGGAACCTCCATGTGATTACTGTGCTATTCCCTGGATCAGTAGCTAGCACTCACATGTTTACAACAATTGGAAAATCACAACCATACAAAAACATTAATTAAGCGGAAACGATTATACAAATAAATATTACAACTCAGAGAAATCTAGCAGCAAAAGAAGCAAGCCTTGTGGTTTACCCATCCAATCCCGCGGGCAACTGACCAGGCATAACTCCTTAGATAGAATACGATGAAGAAAAATCCGGCAACTTACGATGAACAACTTCGAAGCTTCGCATTCTAAACCACCTACAATATAATTAGGCAAGGGTGAGTATTTTACATACTCAGCAAGACTTGAGCAAACCTATGATACATGCAGGCCATTTCAAAGGAAAGGCTAATACAGTTAATTTGCATAAAGCGAATTTGCATTTGTAAATCAAGTTATTTGCAAACGGAATTTATAAGAGCAAGATTTGATTGATAACAAATAAATAAAGCATATGTAACACTCACAGTCCTCCATGACGTGAGCGACGAATCATTCACATGCCTGAAATCCCATAACTGTCGGCCCTTTGACAAAAGCACAGTTGCAAAACAAAGTGATACCAACCCTTTTTAGAAATAATAAAACATTTAACACGTGCAAGTTCACCAAGACACCCATGACCGCGGGTACGGCTAATCAATTAGATTTAAACTCTGCAGAGGTGTACAACTGTACCCACAAGGAATGATCAACTCACCACGTCAACCGTGGATCGCCATACAAGAGTATGCGAACGAGCGATCATACATAGTCGTTACAATACCTAGACGTGGCTTTGGTCCAGCCCGGGACGTTAACCCCCGCCGTAGAACTAGAAACACACACCCAAGCCGTGGATCCACATTCACACACCCAACACAACGTTTCTAAATACGGCAGGGCGTACACCGTTGCATTAGCAAGTAGACCTGACCGGACTACCCCGTCAGGGTAGACCTGACCGGAAAACCTGTGCATAGCTCCCGCCTACCAATGAACAAAGCCATGTCTAAATATATAACAAGCTATGGCTACCCCATTCTCACCCTTGTGGTTTGTACGGATTTTCTTGGATCATACAACACGATGCTCGGTCCTTAATGTTGACACGGGCGACACTCCACCCTACACTACGTGCAATTCCATTCGCACATCCGGCTATTGCCAATAATCGCCCGCATCAAAGCATAGTTTTATTTTGGGTTTTTAATCAAAGTACTAGCAACCATTTTCCCAAAAAGGATCATTCAGGTTTCATGTAAAACATTTCAGAAACAACTTTAATCATGATCATCTGTTCCTCAGATACTAAAGCATGGCTAAGCAGGTTAATATGATCGTGTATACCCATGAAGACATTAAGTAATGCTTGACCTCAACCTATGGTTATCAAGGTTCACATTTCCATAATCAGCAAGGAGTTTCATGTGACAACAGGTTTATCTACCAACTCCACAAAATAGCAGATTTATATAAAATAAACGCATGCATAAAACAATTTGATGCACAAAAGGAATATAAAATACTGGGATCAATATGGTCAAAGGATGCTTGCCTTGCTTAATTGACGCTTACGACGAAGACGAGGTTGCGATTGACGAAGACGACGACGAAGCTAGAGACGTCGGGATCTACACGTCGAACAACGGAAAATAAAGCAAAGCAATAAACCTCAATAAGAGCGAAAGAAATAGAAAGCAAGAACAAATAAACTCTTTACAAGAAACAAGGATTGCTCTTCATGAAATTATTAATCTTATTTTACTTAATTCCGGATGCAACGATTGATTGGATTAATAGAATTAAGCATTAGTTGCAAGGTTTCATTGATTTACTATTCACAACATGAGCTCTGACAATCTTTAATATTTGCGGGTTTTGCTCTATTAGGATTCAGATTCAAAACAATATTGATTTAAACTTTTGGTTACTAATGGCTGACCTCTATGACTCATATACATCAGATAGGAATATATGAGCAAAAGAGCACACCTGAAGACATGCAGGCATACATATGCTCAATTGCATTGTGGCTTTTAAGCACATGAGCGCTTAGGGTTGTTTGGCTATTAGGATTTGTATGCAAAACATGATGGAATATGGTCAATTCTTCATATTAAGATTATTTATACTTTGTATAACAATCCTAAGCTGATTCCATGAATCTTTGGCTTTAGCTGATACATTATAATCATTGCTGAAAAGGCTTAAGTGGCATTGTTAAGTTGACGATTATTCGGAATCGGCGAGAAAATGAAACAAAAGGTTAATCACTTAAGGGTTTTAGGGTGACAAGATAAATAGGCAAACCTTAATGAAATAAGATTATCTTTATAGAATACGGTAGTATAAACTTTGTAGAGTGTTACTAAACTAGTTCCATAAGTTTTAGGATTTTGGGTGAGACTATAATCTTATCGCTAAAATGGTTCATGTCATACTTAAAGACTATACTATTCCAAATCGGCAAGAAAGGGGAAATGACAGATTAATGATTAAGGGTTTTGGACCAGCTAGATTTAAATGGAAAGCATACTGAAATTAAGATATTTTTGTAGAATATCGTAGTATGGACTTTGTGTAACGATACTAAACTGATTGTACTGATTTTAGTATTTGGATGAGTTATTTTATCTACTGTTGAAATAGACTAAATGACTACATTTGAAACCTTAAATCGGCCAACTTCATATTGAGTTTGCGGCTACATTACACATGATCTTTAATTCATTCTTCAGGTGTTAGCAGGTAGCAATCCTAGAAATGTTATAAAGTTGGTTTTGCATTATTTTCACTTTAATTGCAATAGGTCAACTATGTACTTATCGTTATGATTTACATTTCCTTTCATTAAAAGAATGCTAATTGAGTTTGATTCTAAGTATTTATGCACACATGGGCTCTTGCTGTTTCCAGTATCATGCTAGTATCTTGCTAATGGCCATAAAAGGGTTTAATGAGGATTATGAAACAAATGATTTAAATTGAGTTCAACATTAGATGATCTTACTTATTTGAGTTTATTATGCACTTACTCTTATATATGGTCATATTAGGCTTATTAATGTTTGCAAGATAAGTAACTTAAGCACAGATCAAAAGCTACATGTTTTTGCATGACTGAGCTTCTCATAATTCCAGGGGCACATACTCATTTATTTTATGACTTATTAGTTATATTCTTCATGAGAGCAATATTGTCCATACTAGTGTGTTCATCTCATTTTGAATTTAAGTGATTGTTCTGTGATTCAAGGATTGAAGGTTTTTGTATATTTGAACACATCCTGACTCTAAAATCTCATGAATATTGATTTCATCATTTCATTACCTATCATACACAATTCTCATTAAAACCACATTAGCACCATAATCAAAGTTTAATTTGAATAATAATCCTATACTTCAAAATTTAAATATTTTTGTATATTTAGATTCTTCTAGATTTTAAATGAATACAGAAATTTGTCCCACTGGAATTGAATCAAAATTACAAAGGATATTCAAGTTCCAATTATCTGTCCGCTGGAAATTGCTAGAAAATGAAATACGTTTTACCAGTAAAGAAAACACCTTCTGGCCCACTCTTCTTCCACCTGAGGCGCCTGGCCCCTGGCCCCCTTGCGCAGGAAAGGAAAAAACAGAGGAGTTTCTAGGGTTGAATGGCGAAGGCATTCCGGCGAAGCTCCGGCGAAAGCGACCACACCAGGAGGATCAGCACGGCAAGGAGCATCCAGAACTGCAGTCGATTCGGCCGGGGAGCCACCAGGGAGGTGCGCCCACGAGGAGAGGCGGCGGCCATGGCGGATGCTTACTGGAGAAGAAGAAAGACAGTGCCTCAGTTTGAATCGATGGAATCTTGAGCATCAGTGAGCTCATCAGGTCCCGATTTACCAATCAATTGAAGTGGAGACGGCCTGTGGAAGCGCGCCACCGGTGACCGGCCATGAGGAAGAAGGGTGCGCGTGGCGACGGCTGATCGGCAAGAAAGAACTGAAATTAAAGAGCTAGATGGGTTCAGTGATACTCAGAGACGCTACGGCTGCGAGGAATTTGAGAATGGCTTACTGGTTGGCTTGATCTTCTACCTCCCCCCTTTCTTGCTTGCACTGCAATGGAGGGAAAAGGACTTCAGTCTTCCAGTGAAGACAAGAGGGAAGGCCACGGCTGAGCTCAACACTTGCTTCACTGAAGAAGTTAGCAATGGGATCGCTTCCTGTCTCTGCGCAGTGAGCTCCAGGAGGCTTCGGCACAAGCAAGAAAATGGGGAATGGAGTTCTGGCCTTTCCTGTGCTGGCTTGAGGAGGACAGAGAAGTAGTGGAGGAGGAAGTGGAGCACTACCACGGTGGATTTTCCAAGGTGCATTGTTTTTGGTTGTGGGCTGGCGTGATGTCCTGAGGCAAGACTTGCTCTGCATCGATGGAAGGATCTAGAGAAAAGAAGTGGCTGCAATCTGGGACCCTCATGGCAGTGAGGAGAAAGAGAGGCAAGAATTCAGCTTAAGGATGGACTCGGGCAAAGGCATTGAACCTGCATTAATTTTGCCTGCTAATCCTTGTCAGCAATTTTTCATACTTTTTGTGTAGTCTCTTCTGGAAGTAGATGATCTCCAGTAAAAAGTTTAGATCGAAATAATTGGTAGATTATTTACTAAAATTCTGATACTGTACAATGCACAGGATTTCAAATTCTGCTTTTTGATTTATCAGACAATTCGAATATTTTTATAAATTTTTTTAAACTTTGTTTTTCAAATTATCTTGAGCTATTTGTTCTAATGTAAAATTTTCAGCTCAAGATATTGCTCCAGGATTTTATAAAAATTCTGACATTAAGATTTTTAGAATTTCAGAGCTTCTGTTTTTGAATTATTTCGAGGCTTATCCGACCTGGTGAATTCTTGATATTTTTACCGGAGGCAAATCCTGTAAAAAGGGTGCTTTGGTAATTTTCTCAGCTTCAGATAAACTTTTAACATTTCTCATTAATTCGGATGATGCACTGTTTCTAGTCAAATTTGTCTTTTTCATCATTAATACTATTTTTACCATGCAGTGAAAATAAAAGCTACCTGGTAAAAAGTTTACCTGAGGGTTAAAAATACTAATATAAATTTTTCAAGATTTTACTTTTATCTTTTTATCTCTTTACCATTATCCATTCATTAAATTCTCTTTATTTGATTTTTCATGCAATGCAAAACTCCAAGGGAAATTCAATTAAAAACCAATGATGCCAAGAAACTCAGAAATAAATATTTTCAAATTTAAAATATCTATTTTTATATTACTTTACTTTTCAGGATGTTACACTCCGTACGTCGGCGGTGCTGCCTTCATGGTGATCGGACGGAGCCGGCGGCATGCAGGGGATGATCCGTTGCTGTAATGCTGCTAGAGGGTTCGTACGTGTGGGTAGGGCCCAGGGGACAGTGAAAGTAGGGTTGATTAGTCAACTTCTTTTGTCCACTTGCCGGACATCCCTGGGTATTATGTCTAAAGTGGCACGGCTAGAGGTGGGGCCGCATGCCTAAACTATACCTATCATCGTAGCTTGGTTAGGCCACTGTATGCCGTGCCTGTCCAGGTCGTCTTGGGCGAGTCCAAACATATTCCATTTGTGATTCGTTCTGATTTCGTACTATGCAGGCTTAGATCTGGTTCATTTGCACTATTACGTCGAGAGGAAAGGAGTTGAGGACATACGAAGTTGAGGCAGTGGACACAAATATTCAGGAAAAAAGGAAAAATTTTAGTCATTCTTGAAATGATATAGAGTTATTGTCATGCTAGAAACCTTACACCTAGTGTGGGATACCCAGTGTCGGGCGGCTTAGTGCGCGTACTCGATGTCAGAGTATGTACTCTCCGATCTTCATTATTCACTTTTTAATATCTCCGTTGTCTTCCCATTCTCTGCATGCGAGATCCGTAAAAGGCGCTAGCCGTAGAGTGAGCCACAACATGATGTAACGTCGCGACAGAAACGTCCTGCGAAATGCTATAATTGCTTCAGGCTCATTGGGTTTGTTTCGTGCCGTGATGTCCATCATACCCGACCACGAGACCTGGCTCATGTGCATGCGTATCGTGATGTGCTTTAGCCGTGCTATGTCTATCATGCCACGTGCCAGCAAAAAAAAAATACTCGACCCAATATCCAGATTAGTCCTAGCTGATTCCTTCTCTCCATTTGCTCCAGAGCTGACTTCCTGCCAGCCCGAACAATTGTCGGCGTACATGTTATATATCATACTGGAAAGTCTATATGCCTACATATTACAAGCATACAGTATATACCAGCATATTACTAAATACAAGCATACAACGATCTTTTATATACTAATTAGAGGCCCTCTCGAAGCCTCCATGCTAATAAAAAAATACTAGAAATTTTCACGTTAATCTAAAAAGGAAAAATTGCTAGAAAATCCTACATTATTCTAAAAAAAGAGAAAATCTTGGTCATCCAATTTACTTAATCATTTTCATCTATAGTTTAGATCTATTTATCTATTCATAAGAGATATATATAGTAAATTAGAGGAGTACTAACCTTTGAATTCCTTATCTACTGTTATCTTCAAGTGCATAATAAAGGAGCAAAATTTAATAGGTCGCTTGATCGATCGATGTGTTCATAATTAAGCTGCTTGGTTTAATGTTTTAGGTCTTCCTAAATAATCAATCGATCGATGGGTTTTGCCTGTGGCACGTCACATCATTTGTTGATTAATTATTATTTTGGGGACAGTTGCATCCGTCTGTGTATATCCAAATGAAGTTAGAAATCTAGATGTCACACAATCATATACGCGTGTCGAATTGCAAATGTTGTACTATACTATACACGTATGCATAAAAATGCAATACGAATGTGATTGTGGTGCAACCCTCGCTAACCGTGTTCTTAAATGATTTTACTAAGGTGCACACATGAGTACCATGGATGGGGAAGAATAACAACGCTCTTCTCCTATGGCTAGAGGCCTTACTGGAGGCCTCCACGTTAATCAGAAGATACTAGAAATTTCAACATTAATCTAAAAAAACATTGCTAGAAAATCCTATATTATTCTAAAAGAAAGAAAATCTTGGTCGTCCAATCTCCTTAATCATTTTCATCCACGGCCAAGATCTATTTATCTATTCATAAGAGATATATGGTAAAACAGAAAATATTGGTCGTCCAATCTCCTTAATCATTTTCATCCACGATCTAGATCTATTTATCTATTCATAAGAGATATATGGTAAAACAAAAAATCTTGGTCGTCCAATCTCCTTAATCATTTTCATCCATGGCCTAGATCTATTTATCTATTCATAAAAGATATATGGTAAAACAGAAAATCTTGGTCTTCCAATCTCTTTAACCATTTTCATCTATGGATTAGATCTATTTATCTATTCATAAGAGATATATGGTAAATCAGAGAAGTACCATATGGAAGGAAAGTTTTCCTTCTTATCTACTTATGACATGCGTTACAATTAGATCTATTTATATAAATTGCTAGCCGTGTAGGCATACGGGTCGATGACTAGTAAATATTAATTGAACAGTATCTACATAAATCTACAAACAAACACAAGCATACAACAATGCGAGCATATTACGAAATACCAACTGTGCAATATATACCAATAAATGGTATATGCTAGTAAAGAATAAAAGAAGTAAGGAGCAAAGAATCAATTAAAAAATTAAATAATTGATAAATATACGACCAGCTGTAGGCGCTGCTGCCAGTCTGCCCTCTGTCTTCATCCACCCATATTGGCCTATAGCGATGGCTTCTCCGCTCGGATGGCCCTGATGTATCATTAATAATTCTATAAAATTTTTATATGATGATCAAATTCTAAGAAGTTACAAAAAGGTTCTAAAGAAATGCTTAAGGTCTTATAAAAAGTTTGAATCATGATCACACTTCAATGAATTTATAAAATTCTTACAAGAGAACTATGCCATTTATGTCCTTTCTATTTTTGATTTTTTAAATATAACAAATGAAGTTCAATGCTTATATAGATTTGATTGAGCAAACAAAAAGGCTGAAAAATTTTGAAAATTTTATAAAATGGTACTGAGGCAATTTTTAAGATGTCATAAAAATTTTGGATCATGATGACACTCAAGAAAATTTATAAAATTCTGATAATGTTATTGTCCTAATTATGTTCATTCTATTTTTGATTTTTTAAAGATAACAAATGAAGTTCAATTATTTTGAAATTTTTATGTATGACCCTACACTACTAAAGATAGTTCAAAAAATTTTTAGATCATGATCAAGCTTGTACAATTTTATAAAAATTTGATAGTGTTATTGCCTAAATTTTAAAATGTTTCAAAAATTCGGTTTTTCAACAAATTTTCATGGAAGATGAATTTCTTAAGGGTTATTGGAACAAATCCGGTCAAATTTGGCCATAAAAAGGCAAAAAAACTTGAGATTTTGGCGAGATTTGACGAAATCTTGCCGAAATTTCTGAGATTACTATAGCAATTTAATCTTTTTTTTTAGATTTTTTTATCTGCCTGAAATTTTGGATCCCGTCCCTGGCCAGAATCTGAATTCTCAGCTGAGATTTTCAAGATTTTGGCAGTTTTTGAAATATGCGTAGTAGGCCTTCTCACAGTTCCACAAATTTATTCCAACTCGTACTTTCTGATAAGATGAGTAGAATGTTTTCATTTCACAAATGTTCAGCTTCTAAATTAGAGATATTGCATCATACATCAGATTCGAAGATACTAAGCTCGCCTGCTAAGCTTCCATAAAAATACAAGGATTATCAGCTACTAATTATTCTTCTGAAAGCGTTTCTTCCTTGCGACCATGCGCTGTGGCCTCCGTATCTCACAGTTAAACATGTAGCTGTAGTAAGGTGGCAGGTGAGATCTCCAAGCAAGTACCTTCAATTTCCCCTGAGGCCAAACATTTCCATAAACAAGATCTTGCACACTCAGGCCCTGTTTGGAAGCAATGTATTTTCATAGTTTCAAAGCAATACCATGGTATTTTATACCTGGGGCGGATCTACAGGTTATGCCAGGTGGGCCACGGCATACCCTGTAGATTCGGCCCAATATAGTCTATAATACCGTCATTATCTTATATAGTCAGCTTGTGAAGGTTATAACTTTAGATCCGTAGATCCGATTGAGCTGATTCTTGTTGTGTTAGTTTCAAAATTGAATCTAGTTTCTGCAGTTAAAATTTTACATCAATCCAACGGTTGGATCTTGGGTAATTACTGTTTTAGTTAATATGTGTCAGTCTATTTTTGCTGAAACCGAAGCAGTTATTTATAATTTGTTTAGGGGTGATTTGAGAATCAATAAAAATTTGTTTTAGTTTCCGCGCAATCATTCACCCCCTCTGATTGCTATATTAGTGTATATCGATCCTACATGTGATTTGAGTACAAGACTGTTAGTTGATTTATAGAGTAGAAACAAATATAATTGCTACTTTGCTAGAGACTAGAGAGTTGCTTGTTGATGCATTGCTTTTTTTTGTTTGTAGAATAGTTGAATTATGAAGAGGAACGGAGACATTGCATTTCTTTTCTGAAAACATGCAGCAAAGAAAGCTGCTACTGCTTCATCTCTTTTCCGAAAACATTGCAAAACGAGAAGCAAAGAAGGTTACTGCTGCTTCATCTCTTTTCCGGAAACACCTATTGAGCGAGATATTTTCTTCCAAGTTGATGAAAATGATATAATCAAGAGTTTCATAGCTATTAGAAGGCGGAGACCAGACAAGAAGGACAAAAAGTAATATTGTATTCTTTGAACTATTTTAGGTGCATAAGCTTCTTTTATACATATTTCATACTTAAAATGTTCGAACTATTTATATTGTAATTTATACTTGTATTATCATGTTTCTAGTTATTTTATACTCGTAACCGAATTTCTCGACAACATTTATAGTTATTTACCGAATTGTTCATTGGATTTTACCGAATTGTATATTATAGTATTAGCTCGACATACCCTAACTTAAAATCCTAGATCCGCCACTATCTGTCATCACCCTCAAGTCAGAGAATTGCTCGATTGCGGCAGTAACGTGCAAGAACTTGTCAGGTGCTGAAACAAGCAACTTCTTTACCAGCTTTGCTTCTTCCAATTCATCTCCCAAACTGCGAATTAGATTTGCCAGACTTGTAATTTTCCCAGCAAATTCAACGACAGTTTCTGCTCCCTTCATGCGCAGGGCTTCAAAATCACTTTTCAATGTCTGGACAGCGCCATCTTTTCTTCTTTCCACGGCAGCACCATGCGTGGGTTCTACTGCATCCCATACGCCTTGTGCGTCTATGAAAACTTCTTTCTTGATTGCCCAATTGGAATAATTGGTCGAAGTCAACATTGGGTAGTGTAGGGTTACACCACCCTCCTTCGATGTCGCCCTGTCGATGATCGACATCGGAAGAACTGGATGGGATGAAAAATAAGATGGCTCTAATACCACTTGTTGTAACACACTTCAGAAAATACTGAAGATTGTGCACTATTCAAGTTCAGAGAACGAACACGTAAGCACGAAGCTTCAGAAGAACGACAGGGAGGAGACAAGTAGAATTGGTGCTGCGCTCCAACTGCAGCGTTTTCGATTTTTCTTCATTAGCTTAAATAGAAATACTAGATTACAAACTACCAACTAACTCCTCCATTCAAATCTACCTGATTATATCTGCAGCTAACTACTTGATCTAAACAAACTGAAAACCAAATTACAGATAGACTAACCAAAGCAGAGTTCAGATGTTCAAGAACTAGAACAACACGTTCAGATGTTCCTCTGTTTGGTGCGATGAGATATTTTGGCCCGGTCACTTGCCAAGAATCAGCTGGACATGCACCAGACAGATGCGGATTTTTCTTCCTGAATTTTACGAGTGTTGCGAGAGCCAAGCTCCAAAAGCGAGGGTTGACATTTGATCTCAGTAATCCGCTGAAGATGTTTACAGGCTGGAAACACCCATCTGCCTCCCTGGCCATGTCCATGGCTATTGAAACCAGCTTGGGGTGCTCCAAAGGGTTCGTGCTTCCAAACGCACGCACCATGAAGAAGTACCTGTTGGGTTGATCTCGCGCCCTGATCGGGGGTGCAACCAACCATCTGGTTGTGGCCCCCCGTTACACCGTGCGCCATATAAAAGGGGGTCAAGGGTCCAGCCCGGAAACCAACGTTCTCCGGTTCCTCCTCACCCCCACAAACCCTAGCAGACCCGATCTATTGCGCACGGGAGTCACGGGAAGGCTACCGCCGTTCTTCATCGCCAGCTGCTTCCTCTCCGTGCGAACGTGAAGGCCGCCATGCTTCCTCTTCACCGATGGCAATGGCTTCTTCGAGCAACACGAACACTGAAGGTATTTATCCATAGTCCCCGCATCTAGGTGTTGTTTTAGGCGCTAAGATCCTTTAAGTCTATCAACAATGGTATCAGAGCCGTGATTAGTAGTGCCTAAACCTAACCCTAGATGAAGATCACCTTCGGGTTTTGTGTTTTTTCTCGGGCAAGAACTCATGCGCAGCAAAGAGAAGGAGAGGAAGATCACTAGATCATGATTTCCCCCAAATTCAAGAAACCCTAGTTCACTTTTCCCCCAAAATCCCGTAGAACCGAATCAAATTAAGGGGGGAAAACAAGAAGAAACCCTACCTGGGCTCGCTGTACTCGTTGTCGTGGACGGCGATCTCGAAGAAGATCATCCGAAGCCGTCGCCGTGTTTTGGTCCCCGTTTTCCCGGATCCACGTGCGTGCGCCGCTTAGGGCACCGCCGCAGGGCCACTCGACGGCGCCGCGTCCACCCTCCGGTGACCGCGCGACTCCGGCGAGAGGGCCTGCAGACGGCGCTGCCGCTTCCTCCGTCTTCGTCTCTCTCTCTCGTGTGCTCTCACTGGAGACGAAGCGGGCGGATGAAGCGTAGAAAAAAGAATTAGGGTTTAGAGGTCGGCTGATTTTTTCGGTGTTATATACTGACCCTGAAGAAATCTTGGCCGTCGATGTAGATCGGACGGCGCAGGCGAGGCGCGGCTCGGCTGGGCTTCTTATGGCCCAGGTGGGAGAGTTTGGCGCCGGCCCGAGCCCAGGTTGCATAGCCTGGTGACCGGGGAAAATAGAGATGGCCGATTGGGTTGTTTTGGGCCGAAATTTCAAAATGAACAGCAAAGTTTTTCTTTTAATTTTCTTTTTGCTGTGAAGTATTAGTTTAAGCACTAAATTAAAACAAGTTTCCGCTGCTAAGTTTGAGTTTAATTTTCTGATTAAATTGGATCCAACGTGAAAATTTGATTAGAAAATTATATTAAGTTTGTTTTAGTATGGGAATTTTATCTTCTGACCAACGTTGATGATAAAATTTGCCATAATATATAAGTTTAAGTTTTGTTCTATTCTAATTCTGCCCAACGGTGATTTAGAAGTAGAACAAATTTTTCTGTTAAGAGCATGTTTTAATTGAACCAACGTTGAATTAATTCATGCACTTTTGTTTCAGTATTCTGATTAAATTGTATTTTCTTTTGAAGCTCCAAATACTTCGAATGTTCTAAGTCTGATCTCTGCTATTGAGCCCCTGAATGGGGGGAATTATCCCTCTTGGAGGGAGAAGATTGAGATGGCGCTTGCACTCTCAGATATTGATTATGCAATCATGCATGATCGTCCCACTGAGCCCCAGCCGATCCCTGATGGTCAACCGGGTGCTGAGAATAATGCAAACATAAGAATGGTATACGACCTTGAGCGTGTGAAGTGGAAAAATTCTAACCGTAAGTGCATGATGGTGATTAAAAACTCCATTGTGCAAGGAATAAGAGGTGCCATCCCAGAATGTGCTGATGCTAAGGAATACCTTAGCAAAGTTCAGAGTCAGTTCACTGGCTCTACTAAGATGTATGCAAACTCTCTTATGCAAAGATTTGCAAATGAGAAGTTTGATGGGCAAAGTAACATTAGAGAGCACATTCTGAAGATGAGCAACATAGCCACTAAGCTGAAGACCATGGAAATGGAAATTTCAGAAGGATATTTGGTGCAATTTGTCATTAATTCCTTGCCCAAGGAATATGAGACTTTTGCAGTAAATTACAACTCCATAAATGAAAAATGGAGTATAGAAAAATTGATGGCTATATGTGCTCAAGAACAAGAGAGGCTTAGAGCTCAAAGGATTGATTCTATCAATCATCTTAAGCAATCAGAAAAGAAAAAGGGAAATTTTCAGAGCAAGTCTAAGCCTTCTTTTAAGAATAAAGGAAAACCTCAGAATAAGAAATTTTCCCTTAGCCAGAAGCCTTATGAAGGCAAAGGCAAGGGTCCAGCAGAGATGGACAAGGATACATGTAGATATTGCAATCAGAAAGAACACTACATGAAGGACTGCGTTCAGTTCCTTAAATGGCTGAACAAGAATGGTAAGTATCAAATTACATTCATATATGAATCCCTGTATTTATATTTTCCCACTCATACATGGTGGATTGACTTAGGTGCAACTGTTCATGTTGCAAATTCCTTGCAAGGATTCCATACGAAGAGGATCCTGAAAAGAGGAGAAAGAAGCATTAGAGTCGCCAATGGCGTCGAGGAAGAAGTTGAAGCCATCGGATACCTCCCATTAGAATTAAATAATGGCTTCATTCTTCATTTACATAATGTTTTAGTTGTACCCTCCATGAGGAGGAATTTGATTTCAGTATCCTGTTTAGATGATGATGGCTATACATGTCATTTTGGGAATAAGAAATGTTTGATTCAATTCAATAATATTGATATTGGTCTTGCCTTCATGCAAGACAAGCTTTATTTAGTTTCCCAAAGTAATGATGTGAATATTGTGAATGCCTCTTCACCAATGAATGAATGTAAGAAGCGTAAGAGAAGTGAGACTGAGACGTCTTCGAAATTATGGCACTGTCGTTTAGGCCATATTTCGTCCACCCGTTAGACTTCTCGGATTCAGAACATTGCATTGATTGCATTAAGGGAAAATATGTTAAGCAAATTAAGAAAGATGCCAAACGAAGCACAGGAATATTAGAAATTGTTCACACAGACATCTGTGGTCCTTTTCCTGTGAAGTCAGTGGATGGTTTTGATTCATTCATAACATTCACTGATGATTTTTCGCGTTATGGCTATATCTACCTAATTAAAGAATGATCAGAAGCATTAGATAAGTTTAAGATATTTAAGGCTGAAGTTGAAAATCAGCATGATCTAAAGATTAAAATAGTAAGATCAGACCGTGGAGGGAAGTACTACGGTAGACATACCCTTATGGCCAAGTTCCTGGACCTTTTGCGAGGTACCTACAGGAAAATGGCATAGTAGCCCAGTATTCTATGCCGGGCGAACCTCAGCAAAATGGAGTAGCTGAAAGGCGTAACCGCACATTAATGGATATGGTACGAAGTATAATAAACTACTCCACATTACCGATTAGTCTATGGATGGAGGCATTAAAAACCGCTGCCCATATTTTTAATCGGATCCCTAGTAAGTCGGTGTCTAAAACACCATATGAGTTATGGACTAGGAGGAAGCCCACTCTAAATTATTTACATGTGTGGGGCTGTCCGGCTAAGGCTAAAGTATTCAATCCAAATATTGGAAAGTTAGATGCTAAGACCGTTAGTTGCATTTCATTGGCTATCCTGAAAGATCAAAAGGGTACCGTTTCTACTGTCCTGATAGATAGACTAAGTTTGTAGAAACAAGACACGCTGTGTTCTTAGAGGAAAAAATGATCAGGGGGAGCATGGTACCCTGAGAAATAAGCCTTGAGGAGAAGCGGGTCTTTGCCCCAACTCCGATGATTCAAGAGCCCATTTTCTCGATACCTGCTGTTGTTGCACCTCCAGTTGTTGCAACACCTGCTGTTAGTTCTCCTAGTGCAGATATTAACGTACCTGAGGCTCCTGTTGTTATGGGGCCCCAAGATCCTATTGCAGCTGCACCTGAAGAGCCATAGCAGCCTCCTATAGTGAGTAACGTACCTGCTCAAGAACCTCTTAGGAGGTCACAACGAAACAGGAAATCAGCTATCTCTGCTGATTATGAAGTTTATGTAAGTGAAGACTTAGAGATAGAGGGTGATCCCACCTCTTTTGAGGAAGCCATGAGAAGTCCCCATTCATCTAAGTGGCTCGCAGCTATGGAAGATGAAATGAAGTCCATGAGCGTAAATAAGGTACGGGACTTAGAAGAAATTCCTAAAGGAGCCAAAACAGTAGGCTGTAAGTGGGTCTACAAAACTAAGCGTGACTCCAAAGGGGATCTTGAAAGATTCAAAGCAAGACTTGTGGCAAAAGGCTTTACTCAGAGAGAAGGAGTAGATTATAATGAGACCTTCTCGCCTGTTTCGACAAAGGATTCTTTTAGAATCATCATGGCGCTTGTAGCATATTATGATTTAGAATTACATCAGATGGATGTTAAGACGGCATCCTTAACAGGGATCTATACGAAAATGTATACATGGCTCAACCCAAAGGTTTTGTCGTGGAAGGTAAAGAAAATATGGGATGCCGACTAAAGAAATCCATTTATGGGCTAAAGCAAGCGTCTAGACAGTGGTACCTTAAGTTTGATGAGATTATAAGAAGTTTCGATTTTAAGGAAAATGAGGAAAATAACTACATCTATGCTAAGTTTAAGAATGGAAAATTCATTTTCCTAGTCCTGTATGTAGATGATATCCTGCTGATAAAAATCTACTTCTAGAAACTAAGAACTTCTTATCCTCAAATTTTGAAATGAAAGATCTCGGTGAGGCATCTTATGTCTTAGGAATTGAGATTCACCGAGATAGAACTAAAAGGGTATTAGGCCTATCGCAAAAGGCATACTTAGAAAAGGTTATAAAGAAATATAGTATGCATGCGTGTAAGGCTTTGCCTACCCCAATAGTCAAGGGCGATAAGTTTGGAAATTTTCAATGTCCCAGGACCAATATGAGATCGACCAAATGAAATCGGTTCCATACACTTCAGCTGTCGGAAGCATAATGTATGCTCAAGTATGTACTCGCCCTGACTTAGCATTTATAACCGGGATGCTTGGCAGATATCAGTCAAATCCAGAAATAGATCATTGGAAAGCTGTTAAGAAAGCCTTGCGATATTTGCAAGGAACTAAAAGCCTCATGTTAACGTATAGAAAGTTGAGTGCCCTCGAGATTGTGGGTTACTCTGACACAGATTTTGCGGGGTGTGTAGATACTAAGAAATCCACATTAGGTTATGTATTCACCCTCACAGGGGGAGCTATTTCGTGGAAAAGCTCCAAACAAACAGTCACTGCATCGTCGGCAATGCATGCTGAGTTTGTAGCTTGTTATGAGGCAACCGGGCAGGCACTATGGTTTAAGAAATTCGTACCTGGATTAAGAGTGGTGGACAGCATAGAAAGGCAACTCATGATATACTGCGACAATGAACCAGCAGTATTTTACTCCTATGACAACAAGTCAAGTGGTGCTGCCAAACACATTGACATTAAGTTTTATGTTGTGAAGGAGAAAATTCAGGATCAAACCATAAGAATTGAGCATATAAGTACCAAGCGAATGCTTGCGGATCCGTTGACCAAGGGCTTACCACCATATGTGTTCAGAGAACACGTAGCTGGCATAGGTTTATTGGAAAGCCTATGATTCTGGATGTAAGGGGTCAAATAAGCAACCATCTCCCATAAGACTAAGTTTCTGTTTTGAAATAGAAAGGTGTACTATAGTCATTGAGTTCAACAGCACGTAACTGGCTGTTGCAACGCCTTGGTCTTTGTGCACTAATCTATTGAGAAGCGGGATTAATGTTAAGTTAAGATGTTTAGTTTTGAGATCAAGGGGGAGAATGTTGGGTTGATCTCGCGCCCTGATCGGGGGTGCAACCAACCATCTGGTTGTGGCCCCCCGTTACACTGTGCGCCATATAAAAGGGGGTCAAGGGTCCGGCCCGGAAACCAACGTTCTCCGGTTCCTCCTCACCCCCACAAACCCTAGCAGACCCGATCTATTGCGCACAGGAGTCACGGGAAGGCTACCGCCGTTCTTCATCACCAGCTGCTTCCTCTCCATGCGAATGTGAAGGCCGCCACTGCTTCCTCTTCGCCGACGGCAATGGCTTCTTTGAGCAACACGAACACCGAAGGTATTTATCCATAGTCCCCGCATCTAGGTGTTGTTTTAGGCGCTAAGATCCCTTAAGTCTATCAACAGTACCAGTATGCTTCTCGACTCAAGAACTGCAACCTGAGAGGCTGTGTAGTTCCGAAACTGGCAATCTCGTTGGATCGACTCGTGACAATGATTTTACTGTGACCTGTAATGCAACTTTTGGAAGCCGAGTACAAGCTTCCCCATATATCAACTTTTGGTAGAGCTCCAGATCTCAGCTTCATCTGAGATCTGAAACTTGTAGACTAAAATAAAGTGAATTAAGTTTATATTTTTGGTGTAAAATATAAACAAGATGATCCATCTAAACACTCTTAATGTACTCACAACTCTAGCTCCACAGATCTGTGAAGCTAGAAATACCTAGCTCCACCAGATCGAGCTGGAGCCCTACCAAACACACCCTAAATAATAAACTTTAATAAAGACAAAAAGAAATCAAATGGAGAATCAAATAGAAAGTGTAATACCCGAAATTAAATTGCTGGGCTCGTGAGGGCCGTTTTAGGGCTTGTGGGCCGTTGCAGGATCAACGGGGGCTTGTAGGCTATTAAAGAATGAAAATTTGGCTTTGAGCAATATAAGAAAAGTGAAAAAAATAATAATAATCTGCAGCCACCACCTATTTGGGCCCAACCGGCCCACTCCCCTAACCTAACCCTAATCCCCACCTCTCCTCCCCCTTAGCCGCCCCCAAGCTCCTCCATGGTGGCCGAATCCTGCAGCAGCCGCCTCTCCCTCTTCCATGCCATTTTCAGCCACTAGAACTCAAGATCCATCCAGCCAAATCGTTCCTTTGCTGCCCGGGATCGAGACTACCGTGAAGAACGGCGCGAATCGGCGAAGATCGGCTTCGTTTTGTGTCCTCAAGGTGAGGGTTAATCTTGGGGCTTTAATTTTTGTTGCTAGGGGAGATTAGAAGCGCTGTAGAAGTCTTGGTTGAGATTAATTCGTTGAGGGGATCTGCTGGGAGGAGATTTGATTTTCGGATCAGAGTAGTCTGAGTTCGAACAGTTTGAGCAGTCGGTTTTCAGACGCGATTTCGTGGCATAGATGATTTTTCCTGCAAAAACGTATAACTAGAAAGTTGTAGATAACGTCGAGATCTATTTTGTGTATTTTTTTCAGAATTTTTGGAGCGTCGGTCTGCGAGTAATCGCTGTTAGAAGTCTGCTACCAGATTAGGCTGCAGATTTCGTAGCTTGATTTTGGGCTGCTGATTAGGCATGGATAACAGTAGAATTTAATTTTCTTGTCTTCATGAAAGTTGTAGCTCATGTCAAAACCTAGCTACTATAAATTTTTCAGATTTTTAGGTGCAATATAAAAATAGTTATAAAATTGTGAAACAGGCATTCTGCAGCATGTTCCCATTGGATTGTGAGTTCGTTGTTTGTGCAAGGGTTTCGGGTCGTAGGAAGCGAGTAAAAAATGCTGTGTTTTCAATGGTATTATCATGTCATAATATGAGTATTGTGGTACAGGCGGTGTCGCTTCCGGACGCGTTTAGCCCTTTTTCATCTCCGAAGATTAAGGCAAGTGCATCACTTGTTTGTTTGATATGTGTGTTGATTGATGAAACGTGTGCCTTGCTAATATGACACATTGTTACTTCTTATAACTCAAGATGATGCTACTAGTATGAATAGGCTAAATTGATTCGTGGAGTTATGAGACTAGTTCAAAAATTGTGAATATGGTAATTACATGGAAATCGATGAAAATGTGACTATGTGAAAATGAAAGATAAGAATATGGTTATGAGTGTTGAGAATGGCATTTGCATATGTGCATTCATGAAATGCATCGAGCCAGGGCGGTGAGAAAGTCATATGGAATGTATGACTAATCCGGAGTGCTCGGGATCCTACCCCGTAGTCCCATCCACGGTATGGATGGGAGCGGAGAAGTGTAGGACCCGCTACTGGGTAGCGGGCAAGTCCTGCTTCGGTAGGCCCCTTCCACAGGATGGATGGGTTTGAGGGCACGCATCGACGGGTGGTGCTCGGCAATACCGGTATGTGCTAAAAAGGAGATGAGACATGCATGATGCATCAAATGAGATGAGTTAAGACATGCATAAGTATGAACGATGCATTGTATGGATAGAAATCGTGTATGTTATGTTCTTGCGTTAAACCCCTTTTTGATGGCTAAAGGACCGGTGGTATGTGATATGTTATTGTTTGCTTGTCAATTATTTGGATGCACTTGCTAAGTCTTCTGACTCACCCTTGTTGTTTTATGTTTTTTGTACATGCATGATGCATCAAATGAGATGGGTTAAGACATGCATAAGTATGAACGATGCATTGTATGGATAGAAATCGTGTATGTTATGTTCTTGCATTAAACCCCTTCTTGATGGCTAAAGGACTGGCGGTATGTGATATGTTATGGTTTGCTTGTCAATTATTTGGATGCACTTGCTGAGTCTTATGACTCACCCTTGTTGTTTTATGTTTTTTTTGTAGGTGCTATGAAAGCGGCATGTGGGAAAGGGACTTAGCGTCACATTTGCACCACTAGTCATTTCATTACACTAGAACTGACTAATCTTATTTGTGATAAGTTAATACGAAGTGCCACGACAAACTGTGTTAATATTCTCATACGTTGATCGTTCTTGGTTAATGTTTATAATCTGAATATGGAACATTGTGACTTATTGTTCGTTGTTATATCACTGTTATATCATATTGGATATTTATTATGATGAAATGTTTTTGTCTGCTGAGTGGATGTCCGCTATTATAGGGGAGGTTCTGTCGAATTTTTTTTACGAATTTAGGAGTTAGTACCATTCTGGGCTCAGTTTGGAGCCCGGGGTGTTACAGAAAGTTACTGCTTAAAATATGTGTGATTTAGGTTTAGGGTTTCTTAATTTCATGTGTAAATGTCTTATTCATTCTTTGTTGAAGAATTGATTTTCAGTGGCTTGAAAGCATGAACTAAGCTCCTGTTTCATCTTACAACATGAAACCTTGGTTTCTATAGATTAGTTATTCTTATCCTATGAATTCAAGAGGCTATATATGTGTGTGTGTGTGTGTTTAATCACAAATTCAAGAGAGTAAAATTATTTGGATTAATAGAATTAAGACATTAGTCATTATATAACATATTAGGTTTTATTCTAGTTTCCAACCGAAGCTAGCTTTACTTTTGATGAGAATGAGATTCAAGTTTGATTATTAGTATAGAGGTGTGGTTTCAAGGTTATAATAGATTTAGACATTGATCTTTACGACATTTGCTACCAAGGGCTACGCATGATTAAGTTTAAATGGGTTACGAGGCACTATTGTTTGTCGACTAATGTATATGAGATATACATGAAGACTACTAGTTATAGGACATGGTTTTTTTTATTTTAAGAAGGTTCTGGTGATACAAATGTTTTAATTACTGATTTCTTATTACTTAAGTTCATTTACCTGTGTTACAAATTTTAGGGTTTATATTACGCAGGGTTAGGCTTTTAATAGGATTTAGATGCAAAGCATGCTTAACTAAAATGATTTCTACAAACCAGGATAGTCTTACCTTAGGGAATATTCATTTCTTAATCTTGAGTATTTCTAAAGTTTACGTTATAAAGGATTAAGAATTTGTCTTAGATTTGTGACTGCACTTTACGTGATCATGCGACCATTATTATAGCATTAGCATGTTATGACCCTAGAAGTGTCATGAAACAGGTTTTGCATCTTTTAGCCTTTATTTATGAAAGTTATTAATATTTTATTTATATGAATATAGGAAATGAAGCCTTTTATGAACTTGATTCAAATTAGGTCTTTTTTGCTGACTAATATGATCTTGACCTTAGAAATATTTTGAGATTAGTGCTACTTATTTTGTATTTTATTTATGACATTCTATTCACATTTATTTGTTCATATTTTGACTCTTTAAGTATATATTACATGAAAGCATATCTTGGTTAACATATTTTTTGTATAGTTAGGAGTACTAGCTAGGGTAATGCGCTACGCCGCGTCGTGCACGACGATGTAGCGTGTAAAATTTGGTAAATTTGACCGTATTTTCTTTTTCTTTTTCTTTTTTAAAAAATGGGTCGTTAGGACTCGTCGGCAAATCTATGGGTTGCTATAAACCTCCGACGAATCTGTGTTTTTTCTTTGAGAAAACCACGGTTAGGACTCGTCGGCGAATCTATGGACTATTATAAACTTTCGACGAATCTGTATTTTTTTAGGAAACCGCGGCTATTTTTTACGTAATTTGGGAAATTTGGTTGTATTTTTAGTTTTCCTATTTTTTTTAAAAAAAGGTCGATAGGACCCGTCGGTGAATCTATTGCTGCTATAAACCTTCGATGAATCTGTACTTTTTTTTTTAGAAAACTGCAGTTAGGACTCGTCGGCGAATCAATAGGCTGCTATAAACCTTCAACGAATCTATGTTTTTTTTTAGAAAACCGCGGTTGCTTTTTTTTACGTAATTTGGAAATTTTGGTCGTATTTTTTGTTTTCGTATTTTTTTAAAAAAATAGGTCGTTAGGACCCGTCGGTAAATTTATGGGCTGCTATAAACCTTCGATAAATCTATGTTTTTTTAGAAAACCGTGGTTATGACCCGTCGGTGAATCTATGGGCCGCTATAAACCTTCGATGAATCTATATTTTTTCGAGAAAACCACAGCTGCTTTCTTTATGTACTTTTGGTTTTTGTGTTTTTTTTAAGAAAAGGTCGCTAAGACCCGTCGACGAATCCATGGGCTACTATAAACCTTCGACGAATCTGTATTTTTCTTCGAGACGTATTTTTGTTTTTGAGTCCGTTTATCTAAAAACCGCTAAGAGGAACCAAATGTAAATTGTAGAGGGACCTAATGTAATTTATTTTTTTCCGGAGTTCGATCTGTTAAAAACCATAAGGAGGATCTAAATGTAAACTGCAGAGGAACCTAAATGTAATTTTGATCTTTTTCGGGTCTATTTTATTAAAAAAGTCGAAAGGACCTAAACGTAATTTTTAATTTTCTGGAGGACCTTCTCGCGAGCTCGCTTACTTGGCGCCCTTCTTAGGCTAGCAATTCTCTCCACTTTAAGTATAAGTATACATATACATTAGGGTCTTATCGGAGCCTAGAAATTAGTTTTACCAATATTTGAATTTACATGCACCATTTATGACTATTTGAGTTTCATTCACTATATAATGATTTATTTACAAATTTGATTTAAAATAGGTTCATATCTAAATATTTTTACATATTTGGAATACTGATGACCTCATGAATATTTTAAAATTTGCTTCATGATTTATGGAGTTATGGTTTATATCTTTTAATAGTAACCATATTTGGGTTTACTTATATATTAATTTAAATAATTCAAACTGAATTTAAAAATTAATATTTTTGCACAAATGAGTTTTCTATGGTCTCAGAAGAATTTATAAATTTATTTCATATTTTTAAGAATTATGGTTTTATATTTGCAATAGTGGCCATAAAGGTTTCATACAAATTTTATTTCAAATGATTCAAACTATGGTGCAAAATTAAATATTTTTGCATATTTTGAAACTACATAATTTTATATGAATTTATAAATTTATTTCACTAAAATTGGATTTAAGATGCAAAATATATAAATAATTGAATAGAGGTTGGTTGAAAATTTACCCTAAAAACTGGAAGTACGCTTTCAACCATTGGAAGCGCATTTCTTCATTTTAAACCAGATCTCACACTCGCGCTGACTAGCTATTGGTCCCCAGACGGCAGTGTGTTGACTCGGCTGAGAGCCTGACCATGCGGTCCCATTTGTCGGTCACCCAAAATAGAGGGAGGCGAAGGCGAGTTCGCCGGCGATGAACAGAGGCCGGAGAAGGGTGGTCGTCAGGACGGAGAGCAAGAAGGCATCTCCAGGAGCCTATAGGACAGCTTAGTTGCGGCCGGCGGCGACCGGAAGTAGTGCGCCACCGTGGCCAGCGACTGTCGCCATGGTCGAAGAGCTACGGTGAAATCCTAGAGGTAATTAACTTCTCTAGGCATGGATTGAGCATTAGGGAGTTCAGAGTGACCCGTTTTTCCTGATAATGGGGGCGAAAAGTAGCTGTAGCGGCTTGCCACCGTCGGCCGGTCAGGAGGAAGAAAGCAGTCGTGGCGACGGCGCTACAGGCGATTGGAGCTGAAAATGAGGTGTGCAATGGGGTTATAGATGCGTGAGGATGCTCTGCGCTCAAGGAATTGAGGGGTATTTCTCACCGAGTCGACCAAATTTTGAGAAGCTTCTTGGGTAATGGCGAAGCTGGTGTCTCTCTTGATATGGTCTCGAGCTAGAAGTGAGCGGGGATGTGGGAGCTTACAAGTGCTTCGAGTAGTTTCATAGCTGAGTTAATGTGGTGAGTCAGTGGTGTGAACGGGGAGGCCATGGCGGGCGGTGCTGTGCGATGGTATTGCGGTTGCCAGAGAGTCGCAGGAAGGGCGAAAGACTGCCGAGGCAGAGTATGGTGTCTTGCTGACAGAGCGGGGTATGGCAATACTTGGCAGCTCGCGATCAATTGGGGTCATTCGATACACAGAGAGAGAGGATATATCAAGGGTGCGGCTGGATTCAGGACAATGAGATGGCAGTGCTGTTGGCGCAAACTTGACTGATGCCAGGGCAGGGCAGCGCATGGTGGTTTGTAGAGGTGACAAGACTAGCAGTGATTGCGCCGCAAGGGTTGTGCTTGAGTTCACACGACGATGGCATGATCGATGTTCATCGTGGCACTGAAGTCAGCTTCCACTCCTTGCCGTGGCAGAAGACAAGAGAGCGCGTTTTGGCTGGGAAAGAAACAGGGCGCAAAGACGAGCTGACGATTTCTCGCCGTGACCGCGTTTCGGTTGGATTTGAGCAACTACGGCAAGACTATAGAATTAACAAAAACAACTTCATCACAATATGAGTGTTTTGCATTACATGTACAGAAAAAAATTACTTGAGCAAACTAACTCAAATCCTTCCTCTTCTGACAATGCTTGTTCCCACTAACCATACACTTTGACGGGTGAATCACGCAGCTAGAAATGTAGCTGTAATAAGGCGGTAAGTGAGATTTCCACACAAGGACCTCAAATGTCCCATGAAGTAAACATGGTTTACTTCCAGACAATATCTCTTTCAAGGTAATTTTGGGAGCCTCTTCATAAGCAAGCACTTCTCGACCTTGGCCGTAAGATTCACAATATATACTACTTCCAGATATTGTCGGAAGTAAACCATGTTTACTTTTCACCTCAAATTCACTTGAACATCTACAAAGTAGCAGCTGATCCTTCCCCCTGAGCCATTCAAGAACCCTGCGCCAATGCCGCGCGTCACCACTAGCTCTAAGAAAGTAATTAGCCAAGCCATTTGCAAACATGAAAGGCCCAGAGAAGTCCTGATATTTCTCTTGGTCAAAATACTCGTCAAATATCTCCACTGCCATGGATGTTAGCTTTGGTTGGTCTTCGGGATTTGAGCTTCCGAACACAAGCACCCTGAAGAAGTACCAGTGTGCTTCTCGAGACAAAAACCTTAGATAGAGAGGTTGCGTCGTTCCAAACTTTGCGACCTCTTCAGATCGACTCGTGATTATGATTTTACTGCCCGGTGGAAAGCAAACTCGAGAGGTAGAGTACAACTTTTTCCATGCATTCTCATCGACATCCCCAACTAGCTCAATAACAACCAGGAGCCTTTCTTCATTTGGGGAGGAGGTACGTTGATGTTTGATTACTCCTCCATCTCTTATGGTGCAAGGTTTTTCTTTTCTAAAATCATTCTCACTAAAAAAGATAATACGAGAAAAGTGGCCACACACCGTTTCGTCCAAGCAAACATGCTCAACAAGTGTACTCTTTCCAATTTTCGCTGCACCTATAATTGGTAGGACACCCAAATTGTCAGTCCCCGGAGGTTCTCTACCCAACAAGAAATTGATGACCCGTTCCATCTCCATGTGGCGGCCAAACATGCACTTCTCCATAAACATATACATGCTATACGGTTGGCGACACATAGGAGGGTAGTTCTTCAGAAATAGAACAAATTCATTCATACCAGTGACAATCATCTCTACACTTTTGAGCATATGTTCCAACTCATCTTTTCCGTGTCTACTGCTATTATAGAAACGAACACGCTTACTAGGATTGAATTTTGACAGGGAAGAATAGCTCACTTCATCGCCTTTATGGGCTTGGCATTTGAACTTGTCGAGCACGTAGTAGCCCCTGTACATCTCTTCTCTCAGCACGTTGAGCTGTTGAAGCATGGCTTGGTTTGTGACGTGCCTCCCCTCGGCCTCCTCGACGGCGATGCGAACTCGGAGCAGCATCAGCTGTAGTCTCCGCAGGCTCTCCTCTATAGACGATGCCGGCGGCTTGCAGTATTTGTCGATCAAGAAGGAGAGGGATGTAACACCCCGGCACCAAACGCACCGCGAATGCTACCAAGACTCTCAAATAACTAATGACACCTCTAGTGAAAAGACAATAATTAACCTCTGACTCTTAAAACCGGTTTAAAGCTAAGCCACCGAAATTTTCAAAATTTCGGCAGCACCTCCCCTAAAACTAGGACATCCACTCAGCAGACAAAAGAATAATAGCAGTTGAATAATATAACAATCACTCGAAATAGAATGAAACCATCTAGCAGGTCCTTAGATAATCGATCATAAATCCAACCGGCAATTAATCGACTACGCAACGACGATCAACACATTACATTAGCATTAGTTACAATCAGACTTAACGAAACAATTGAATTGGTTGATGGTGACCGAAGTCGTGCATGTGCTCTACTCCCAACCCGACGAGCCAGCTTCAAAGTACCTAAAAACAGGAAGCAAACAAGCGTGAGTCCAAGACTCAGCAAAGTGCAATCAAGCATAAAAGTAATGAATTCGATTAGAATACAACGACTTCAAGACATACAGTAATAGTTCCTTTACTTGACATCCTTAAATAAAGGGAGCAATTTGAATTCATATAACTTCAAAACGTAACCACACGACTACTTCGCCATCTGCTATAACCATTACTTAATTGAAATTATCCAGTTAAAGAAACAGAGACTACCATACTTACCACATCCAACTCGGAAAACATAAATAAACCTTACTCATGCCTCAACAATCATTTCCATTCTCATCAATTAACATTTACCAATTGCAACACACAATGCAATGCTTTTATGCTCTCATCCTTTTTTTCTCATGAATCATAAAATGAATGCACCATGCATGCTCATAATGCACATTGTCATAGCGTATACCGGTATAGCTGAGTGCACACCCGTCGGTGTGCACCCTCAATCCCACCCATCCCGTGGCGGGGCCTACTCTTACTGACTCGCTCCCATTCACCTCGATGAATGGGACTACGAGGTAGGACTTTTGTGCTCACTACGGGTGAGCACCGAGGTTCAAGATCAACATGGGACGCCTCGTCCATCATGAATGCAATTATGCAATTGACATGAATGCATTTCATCCCTCATTCATTTTCACCACACATAGCCATAACCAACATGGAAGTACCAATTAACTTGCTATCTCCCCAGAGTGATTCATTCGAGAGTAAATAAAGTCATGAATAAAATTCAGGGAAAGGCATCACATAATTTCTATAAAGTAGATTAAATTTACAGATATGACCAACTAGGTGATTATAGTGCAAGCTTGTTCCTACACTTGCATCAACATAACCATACCCATTCGTACGATTTCGTAACGCAATGCAATAAATGGGAATTGAATAACTTACTTACCAGGTTACTAACATTTATCCATCCTCATCACCATACTAAAAACAACTTCTAGTCATGCTATTAAACATAACCACATCATTAGAAGTTTCATAATCTTATCGCAAACAAAGCATTTAACACCCTAATAACACTCTAGGGTTGCACTTGCCTTAAACCTCGGCGAGGAATTGACGGCCCATTGCGCGCTAGCAACCACCAACCCTAGAGAACAGCAACCCAAGATAGGGCAAGGTACGATTGTCACAATCACAACTTAACGGAAATTAAAGAAGCGTACACTTCAAGCCATCAGTTAAAATGGAATCATTCCAAAATGATATTCTAATAGCCACACGATGCCTGAACAGAACTAAAAAGACATGGTTGGATTTGAACTTGGGAATAATTACTACTAAACCAAACCATTAGGTTTTATGTCACGTTTGCCATCACCCCTTTACTTGCCACAAGTAGCCTTATAAATATGAAGATTCAAAAGGATTAAGGCGAAGATTAAGCACATTTCTATTCTGAACATGAACCACAACTTCTAATATACCTCCAGTACTAACAACCACCATGCACTAAGAGCCTTCTTTTTTTCCGAACCTTAACTTTCTCAATCCCATAAGAGCACAGAACACAGATTTGCAAATGCCCCCTCTTTCAACTAACAACAGTACACTACAATTTCTAATCTCCATTACATGCAAGGCAAGCAGTCATTAGGTTGCATTCACAAACTAATAGGAATTGAAGCAATAGACATCACCAAACACTCATCACAGTTCACAAAAGATACAAGCTATCAGTCCATAATCATTGACTAAACAGAATGCTAACACATTTGAATAATGCATGAGACATAAAATGCTGCACCATAAGAAATTTCCTTAAGAGATATCATACACTAGTACACGCATAAATTCTAGAATAACAATCCTACACAGACATGCTTATTCATACACACAAAATCTGGCAATGCATCGATTCTTGCATTTCCAAGCCTATTTCTCAACCTTGCACACTTAAATCACTGCAATACACAACATAAAAGCTCCTAGGCATTTCATCAAACACATGGCATGCACAAGAACCAACCCTCAATTGATTGATTGAATTCTCACCACAAGAAAGCAAGAGGGGAGGGCATGGCTGCTGGTGGTGCTGCTGCCGAGTGCTCTCTCTTCTTCTTTGACGCCGCTGCTCCAAAGAGGGGGAGGTACGCCAAGAGGAGTCAACCTGGCCGCTTTGCTGGTCACCTTTGTTCTTTCTGGTCGTTCTGCTGCTTCTTGCCGTCGAGCCCGGAGGAGAGGAGCTGGCGATGCTGAGCCAGGAGTGGGAAGGGAGGCGACGCCGGCAGAAGCTGGAGGCGGCGGCCAAGTCGGTAGGGGCAGGGGACGACAGGGCAGCTCGACCTGCTTGGAGTGGAGAGGAGGCGTCAAGGAGGCACTCGGCCGGATGGAGGAGGAAGGCGCCAGGGAGGAGAGGACATGGCCCTGGGCACTCGAACCAGAAAGGAGAGGGAGGAGTCATTTGGAGGGAGGCCAGGAGAAGAAGCTGTCTTGGGTGGAGGAGAGGAAAGAGTCGGTGGCAAGGAAGAAAAATCTCCTCCAAGAAAATCTCAGCCACAAGTGAAAGAAAGAGAGGGTTTAGGTGAGGGGAGGAAATTCCCAAAATAACCCCTCCTAAAAACAAGGATTCAACTTTTAACCATTAGCGCAAAACCAAATTATTAAATTCTTGGCGAAAAACGACAATTGTCGAGACGCACAACTTGCATAAAACTAAACGGCACGGAGAAAACACCCATTCCGATAAATATTTCACGGAAAAACCCAAAACCTTCAATAGAATTAATAACATATGACGGCTGAACCTTGAATCAAAAAGGTGGAAAACAAATCTGGCGAAAACCCAGGCAAAGAAGATTTGCGGTATTACACTCTTCTCCCCTTTAACAGAATTCGACCTCGAATTCTGACCACCAAAAGAACAAAGTTGGGAACTTCTCACGCACAAGACTCCAAAACTCGAATCACTTCTCTTCCCAACAACGAAGCAAATAACTTAACTCAGTCCATCCATCAACAAATCAACACTCACTCTAACTCTTTAACTCGCATGGTAAAAAACTCAGAAACCAAGCCTTTCTCAAAGACCAACACTAGTCTGATACTCGGACAACTCTTCTTTAACACTTCATTACACACCCTCCAATCAACCAACGATTCTTCTCGGAAGATCATAATACTAACTCCCCAAACTCACTTCTTATTTCTCTATTCAATTTCACTCACCCAACTTAAATCTCCTCTCTAAAACTCCATACCGCAGATCAATCAACTCGTGATGACAGGAATAACACGAGTTACATCACTCTATTAAGCACTCAACCAATTATCATCAAAACACCTAAGCTATCCGATTAAACAGCTAGGTTCTAAACTTGGATCCTCTACAAACCAAGAAAAACACTGGTTCCCATCTCTCCTCATGATTAACCTTCATAACCACATAACCATTATCAAGCCATATCATCGAACGAGTTAGCTCACCATATCATAGCTATCCCACGGGTCGATTAGCTTAAACCACGGAGCCATACTAGGCTTTTCAATCCCACAAGCTTCTAACCAATTTCGAACATATCACTATTTCTAACCTTTTAACACCGGAATCCTCCAGGAATCAAAACACAACTCTTATCTCTTCAACAGATGCTCTGGAAACAACAGGGTCAAAGTCATTCCTAATTATCAAAATGAATCATCCAATCGGGCATAAATCCCAATCCCATCACAATACACAATCGTGCCCTGCCTTCTTCATACATGTCTCGTGCATAGAGACAATCACTCGAAGAAAAGAGTCGTAACGGAACCGTTCACTCTCAACAAATAAATCAAAGAGCATAATCTTCTATTACACTCAACCAAGAACCCACGTCCAAGCATTTTCTTGTCCCACACTAGAGAAGCAAAGAAAATCTGAATTTGCTTAACAAAACTAACCGCTTTCCTCAACTTGAAGTCAAAGCAATAAAAGGTACACCGGGGAAAACTCAACTAAGACGAAGAACTTCACACAAATCTTCCTTCAAAAGTAGCCACAAAAGAACCAAAGAGAACTAAATTCCCTTTACCAACACAAACCAAATCCATCACCTTAAGCTCCAAGGTGACAAACTTCACATCGAGAAAGCACTCAATTAAAGAAAACCAAGACACCTCAAGAAAGAAATCCAATCCTAGGTCCCCAATCTCCTTACTACAAAATTCATTTCCAACACCTTGGGATCCAAGGTGTACAATTTCAATTCAAAGAAACACGAATAGGAAACAACACATCCCTAGACGTTTATCACACCACCACCAACCTTCCTCATTTTCTAGCCGAAAACCACTTTCGACGTCAACTAAGGATTGCATCTTTTTGAACATTCATAAAAATCATTCTTTTTTTTTTTTTGAGTCCAACTCCAATCAAGCTACTGATACTTTTTTTTCTTTTCCTCACTCAAAAACTTCCAACACTTTTCGTTACCTCTATCTATTTCCCTCATTTAGTAAGTCCGCAAACTACCATCACATCAATTCATGATTAAGCATTCTTTCTTCCTCATCTTCATTCATCCACTAACTTCGTAACTTGGCGAAATGCAACGATTCTAGAAATTCTCCCTTGCACACCAACAGAACGCCTTAACAAAGGCATACACCCAACAGACATAATCGACAATCCAATTCCACAGATTTTTATCATAAATCCAACCTTTCACCTAAATACATCACCCTCGGACAGATTACCACCAACATTAACCAATTCTTCCCCATGGTACTCATCACGGAAGGTGAGCTATAACTTCAACCATAATCAACCTACCAAATCAAGGTCCACTTCATAAACTACATTGAAGTTTTCCCTTCTCAAAGAAATTTTCAGTAGGTTTAACGTCTGCCATCCATACGTCCGATTTGTTAGCAATACGATCAACCACTAGATCAAACCATTTAGGTCTCCCTCAATAAACAATGTCTCCCCAAGATATAAATCGTCTAAAATGGCTATAAGACCATCCATTGCTAGCAGCAAACCAAGCTCCCACATACTCCATCTAATGATTCTTCGCATTTTAATTCCAAATCCATTCTAGGTCATTTTATCGTCACCTTGTAGAAACTTACCATTAATCAACCCATTCCGAGCACTGAGGACACCTCTAGTCAAAGCAACCCCATCAACTTATTTAAACAAGTTCCACAACCCAACTTGTTATTTCTTCTACATCATAACCACTACTAGCCTTTCGCACACACACCATTACCAATCCTCCACTATAACCGTGGATCACCCTAACCAACACTGTAATCCTTGCCCTCTATCAAAATTAGGGTCAACCACCCTAACCACACAATCATTCTACTAATCTACTACAAGAGATCTTCAACCAACCCGCAATGTACTCTGATTGCCGCACTTTCCTTTCCAGAAAGACCCAACTAGAAACTTCCAAGGTAGCTCAACTCTCAAAAGAGTTAGAGAATGACAGGACTCAATCCTAGTCATTCAACAAATCCTCAAATTATCATCAAACTCCTAAAATTCCACGAAAGAAAGGAGTTGTGCAACTAAATCCACGGGAGGAAAAAGCGGGTCAATCAAATAACACTTTTCCTTTAAAGCCCCAAATCTTGGGGTCTCAGGATCTAAGTTTTTCACAAAACTCAATAACTCCTTTTAAACTGGAAGAAGGTTCAATACCAAAAGGAAACCATGGTTTTCTCTGCAAAGCAACCAAAAAAAAAGGTGCAACACAAAACTCTCTTCTTGGTCTTAAATCCAAAAAGATCAAGGAAGACAAAATTCACATACGCACTCCATCAACTCTCCGATTTATGACAGAAACACAAGAGCTCTCCTTCGGCGCTGGCTCTAAACTGCCGCACCAGCAACCACAACCACACAACAAGGCCGAACCCTTCGGCACAAAGAGTCCCAACAGACCCCGAAACTCCTCGATACAGAAATCCCAAAAGACCCACCAGACAATCAACACTTCATAAGCATAGCAATGAACACTATCATAGCCTTACCAAAACTAACAAGTAACAAAACCACAAGCATCAATATAGTATCAATAACATAATAAGCATTGTAACACAATGCAACGATAACCCATCCCTTTCCTACTGTGCATCAGAGTGTGTCAAGTTTTAAATTATTTAACCATTCTACATCAAGTTTTAAGGTTATTGCCCTATGGACACATTTTAAAGGTTCAACCTAAACCATGTTTCTACCTTCACACAAAGAACATTTTAATTCATTCTAAAATTACTTACTACATTCAGACGCCACGGACACGAAGCCCGCTCGATACCAATCAGAACACCCGGCACCAAACGCACCGAATGCTACCAAGACTCTCAACTAACTAATGACACCTCTAGTGAAAAGACAATAATTAACCTCGACTCTTAAAACCGGTTTAAAGCTAAGCCAATCGAAATTTTCAAAATTTCGCAAAGACTCCCCTAAAACTAGGACATCCACTCAGCAGACAAAAGAATAATAGCAGTTGAATAATATAACAATCACTCGAAATAGAATGAAACCATCTAGCAGGTCCTTAGATAATCGATCATAAATCCAACCGGCAATTAATCGACTACGCAACGACGATCAACACATTACATTAGCATTAGTTACAATCAGACTTAACGAAACAATTGAATTGGTTGATGGTGACCGAAGTCGTGCATGTGCTCTACTCCCAACCCGACGAGCCACTTCAAAGTACCTAAAACAGAAGCAAACAAGCGTGAGTCCAAGACTCAAAGAAAGTGCAATCAAGCATAAAAGTAATGAATTCGATTAGAATACAACGACTTCAAGACATACAGTAATAGTTCCTTTACTTGACATCCTTAAATAAAGGGAGCAATTTGAATTCATATAACTTCAAAACGTAACCACACGACTACTTCGCCATCTGCTATAACCATTACTTAATTGAAATTATCCAGTTAAAGAAACAGAGACTACCATACTTACCACATCCAACTCGGAAAACATAAATAAACCTTACTCATGCCTCAACAATCATTTCCATTCTCATCAATTAACATTTACCAATTGCAACACACAATGCAATGCTTTTATGCTCTCATCCTTTTTTTCTCATGAATCATAAAATGAATGCACCATGCATGCTCATAATGCACATTGTCATAGCGTATACCGGTATAGCTGAGTGCACACCCGTCGGTGTGCACCCTCAATCCCACCCATCCCGTGGCGGGGCCTACTTTCTCGACTCGCTCCCATTCACCTCGATGAATGGGACTACGAGTAGGACTTTTGTGCTCACTACGGTGAGCACCGAGGCCCAAGATCAACATGGGACGCCTCGTCCATCATGAATGCAATTATGCAATTGACATGAATGCATTTCATCCCTCATTCATTTTCACCACACATAGCCATAACCAACATGGAAGTACCAATTAACTTGCTATCTCCCCAGAGTGATTCATTCGAGAGTAAATAAAGTCATGAATAAAATTCAGGGAAAGGCATCACATAATTTCTATAAAGTAGATTAAATTTACAGATATGACCAACTAGGTGATTATAGTGCAAGCTTGTTCCTACACTTGCATCAACATAACCATACCCATTCGTACGATTTCGTAACGCAATGCAATAAATGGGAATTGAATAACTTACTTACCAGGTTACTAACATTTATCCATCCTCATCACCATACTAAAAACAACTTCTAGTCATGCTATTAAACATAACCACATCATTAGAAGTTTCATAATCTTATCGCAAACAAAGCATTTAACACCCTAATAACACTCTAGGGGTTGCACTTGCCTTAAACCTCGGCGAGGAATTGACGGCCCATTGCAGCGCTAGCAACCACCAACCCTAGAGAACAGCAACCCAAGATAGGGCAAGGTACGATTGTCACAATCACAACTTAACGGAAATTAAAGAAGCGTACACTTCAAGCCATCAGTTAAAATGGAATCATTCCAAAATGATATTCTAATAGCCACACGATGCCTGAACAGAACTAAAAAGACATGGTTGGATTTGAACTTGGGAATAATTACTACTAAACCAAACCATTAGGTTTTATGTCACGTTTGCCATCACCCCTTTACTTGCCACAAGTAGCCTTATAAATATGAAGATTCAAAAGGATTAAGGCGAAGATTAAGCACATTTCTATTCTAAACATGAACCACAACTTCTAATATACCTCCAGTACTAACAACCACCATGCACTAAGAGCCTTCTTTTTCTCCGAACCTTAACTTTCTCAATCCCATAAGAGCACAGAACACAGATTTGCAAATGCCCCCTCTTTCAACTAACAACAGTACACTACAATTTCTAATCTCCATTACATGCAAGGCAAGTAGTCATTAGGTTGCATTCACAAACTAATAGGAATTGAAGCAATAGACATCACCAAACACTCATCACAGTTCACAAAAGATACAAGCTATCAGTCCATAATCATTGACTAAACAGAATGCTAACACATTTGAATAATGCATGAGACATAAAATGCTGCACCATAAGAAATTTCCTTAAGAGATATCATACACTAGTACACGCATAAATTCTAGAATAACAATCCTACACAGACATGCTTATTCATACACACAAAATCTGGCAATGCATCGATTCTTGCATTTCCAAGCCTATTTCTCAACCTTGCACACTTAAATCACTGCAATACACAACATAAAAGCTCCTAGGCATTTCATCAAACACATGGCATGCACAAGAACCAACCCTCAATTGATTGATTGAATTCTCACCACAAGAAAGCAAGAGGGAGGGCATGGTCAGCTGGTGGTGCCGCCGAGTGCTCTCTTCTTCTGACGCCGCTGCTGTTCGAGGGGGAGGTACGCCAAGAGGAGTCAACCTGGCTGCTGCTGGTCGTTGCACTGGCTGCTGCTGGTCGTTGCACTGGCTGCTGCTGCCGTCGAGCCCGGAGGAGAGGAGCTGGCGATGCTGAGCCAGGAGTGGGAAGGGAGGCGACGCCGGCAGAAGCTGGAGGCGGCGGCCAAGTCGGTAGGGGCAGGGGACAACAGGGCAGCTCGACCTGCTTGGAGTGGAGAGGAGGCGTCAAGGAGGCACTCGGCCGGATGGAGGAGGAAGGCGCCAGGGAGGAGAGGACATGGCCCTGGGCACTCGAACCAGAAAGGAGAGGGGAGGGAGTCGCTGGAGGGAGGCCAGGGAGAAGAAGCCTGTGCGGTGGAGGAGAGGAAAGAGTCGGCTGGCAAGGAAGAAAAATCTCCTCCAAGAAAATCTCAGCCACAAGTGAAAGAAAGAGAGGGTTTAGGTGAGGGGAGGAAATTCCCAAAATAACCCCTCCTAAAAACAAGGATTCAACTTTTAACCATTAGCGCAAACCAAATTATTAAATTCTTGGCGCAAAACGACAATTGTCAGGACAGACAACTTGCCGCAAAACTAAACGGCATGGAGAAAACACCCATTCCGATAAATATTTCACGGAAAAACCCAAAACCTTCAATAGAATTAATAACCGCGCGACGGCTGAACCTTGAATCAAAAAGGTGGAAAACAAATCTGGCGAAAACCCAGGCAAAGAAGATTTGCGGTATTACAAGGGATCTACTGGCGAGTTCGCCTATGACTGCAGAGATGAACGTCTCCATTGGGAAACCTCTCTGGCTCTCTCACCAAGAGATCAAAGAAGTGATAATAAATATTTGTGATGGGAAATACTCTTGGTTTCGTGTCAAAGTTGTTTCTTCGATTTCTTTGACTGGAAGTGATAATAAAGTTGTTTCCACACGGTAGTAAAAGCCTACGCAGTTGCTGGAAGACTAGCGAAAAAACCATGAATGGAGAGGAAGCAGTGTACATGTTAATGAAAGCCTACGCGGTTGCCCATCGCTAGGAGCTAATCATTTTTCTATAATCCAATTTAACAGCTAGTCATTTTTCTATAATCTTTTTGGGATTAACTCACAATTCTGAAATAAATTCTTGCTCAGAATATTCTACAAACCCTATAAAATTAAATGTTAAATTTGATTTGTTTCCAACTAAATTCTGTCATCAAGTTGTAAATTTCATTTTAGAATGCGTGTTTTGATTAGCACGATGGTTAAAAAGGTGCTATGTTGTAACACCCTGAAAAATGAGCAAACAAATACTGTCGCAGATCATGAATTCATTGCATATTTGAGTATCTTTTTATTTGAACTTATTTTCCGAAATTTCCTTTTTATCCAAAATTCCAATGATTGAATCAATATCATTTGGAGTACCTAACCTAATACATAAAAGGAACTCACAGAAAACACAGGTAACATACCATGTTAAACAGTTTTATAAAATACTAGGACTCAAGATAAAAATAATATAATTTTTTCAAAAATTTTGCTGAACATTATGTGCCCTAAAAATTCAAAAAACAACCTAAAAACAGTCAAAATTTTGGAATTTTCATTTGCAAACCATGATATCAAAATTGAGTAAAACCAAGAAAATGGAAGCTAGGATCCTTGGACTACCAGCACAAAAAAAATTTAGTATTTTTTGAATACCCTAACATCACTTTTGGGCTTGCCCAACTGTTCTACCCGAATCTGCCAAATAATTGCTGAAGCTATAGTGTCCCTCGATGATTCTGGCAGAACTCCTAACTCGTCGCAGGAAAGTCACTTCCCGGGCGGACCGGGCGAAGCCATACAGCGGCACGGAGAATGAGGCTTGGGGGACAGGACTGCAATGATGGGTGTAATAAATGAATCGTAGATCAGTATGATGTCACCTTCTCACCTGCCCGAGCCAGTCTATATAAGGGAGTTCTGGTGCATGGAAGAAGGGGGACGGACGGATGACCAAGAGGAGAAACCAAGACTTAGAGAGAGAAAAGAGAAGGAGAACGAACTGAAAAAAGCATTGTAACCAGCTCAATATACATCAACAAAGATTTAGCAGGACGTAGGGCTGTTACCCGCACTGGGGGCCCGAACCTGGGTACATTGGTGTGTTCTTTGATCTGTTGACCCCCGGATCCCTCGCGCGAGAGCCATTAGGGTGACCGACCGCGAAGACGCCTTCTACCGAACCTTATTTTCCGTCCTGAGAGAAACCCTGCTCGGCGACAGAGTCCTGCCGGCGAAATACGCCAACAGCTGTGAATGTATTTGTACGCACCCCTGAAAAGGGTGGTCCGTTACATGGCCCATTTCTTTGCCCCGACAGAGAAACCGCCAACCAGAGTCTGCCACGGCTCGCCATCACCGTTAATCTCGCTGCCACGGCACGGCTGCAACCATTGCGCTGCTGCCACGGCGCCCTTCACTTCTCAATTTACGCTGCCTGGCCAGACCATCCCCTGCGTAAGCAAAACCGCCCGCAAATGAGCCACCTGTTGCACACCTGGTTGCCTCATTCTTCTCCACATCTATAAGAGCCGCCGAGCCTTTCCAAAGCACCCTCACAACCGCATCACCTCCATTTATCACGAGCAAAGCCTCACCCCAGCCGAGCTATCTCTATCTTCTCCATTGCCAGCGAGTCACAGAGAAAGGGGCGAAAACTCGAATCCATCATTCCGGTGAGAAAATCTTCCAATCTCTCGAGTGTAGAGCACTCTATTGCCTCACTGAACCTTGCGCGAACCACTTTTTCAGCTCACCTTTACTGCATCGCCACCGCACCATTCGTCATCTTCTTCAAGACCGGCCACCAGTGGCAGCACTCTCCGGCCATCCTCCAACTGAGGTAAGCGTCGAAATGGGACATTTGAATCACGTGGATGCTTACCCCGTTGAAAATGAAGCCTAATATCTACTAGTTTTTACTCTCACCGATCCGCCATTTCTTCTGGCGCACAGCTCCGGCGGGAGCCCTGCTTGGCTATCACCGGCTGAGACCAAGGTCTTCCCTAAGCTTGCGCTGTCGGGGTGGTGCTCCCTCGCCTGCCGGCCGGCCGATTCTGGCCGCCGTTCGCCGCCGCCACCACGCCCTGGATCGGCTCTATTTTGGGTCCCTGACTTACGGGCCCCAGGAGCCAGTGTATCATACCTCAGCCAAACAGAGTGAAATACGCCTTCTCTGACTAGGAAACGTAATTTCAATTTTTCAGCTAATTACCAAACCGTACCACATTCACGTAATAGTAACTTTTGTATTTTAACTCCAATTCCAGTAAAGTAAATTTATAAATTCATCTAAAATCATGTAGTTTTATAATATACAAAAAAATTAATTTTTCACTTCAGTATTAATTATTTGAATTTAAGTTTATGAAAAATTTAATATGGTCTCTTTTGCAAGTCTTAAAAACAAGACTCATAAAAATATAACATAAATTTCTGAATATTCCTGAGACCATCAGAAACTCAGTTGTGCAAAAATGACTAATTGTTAGAATTGCAAAAATAACTCAGTCATCAAGTTATAAATTTCATTTTATAATGCGTGTTTTGATCAGCACGAAGGATAAAAAGGTGCTATGTTAAATGAAAATCAAAGAGAAAAATGATGCAATACCTTTCAATTAAGTGCTTCCAGAAGTTGAATGATGATTATTTGTGTAGCACTGAATTTTAGGAAATGAGGCGATACCTTTCAATTAAGTACGAGGAAAATATATATAAGATGATTATTTTAGGAAAGACAATGAAACGAACAAGATAGGTAAACTGGCACTAAATTTATCTACTTACATATGGCTTATAAAACGGAAAATGTCTGAAAAAATAATATGTTTTGTAAAATGGATAAGGCATATTGCATTCAGAGAGGGCATGGAAGATTTAGTCCATATTACTGCAGTTCAGCACATTCATCTGGTAGAAAAAGAACCACCGGTACTGCAGTATACGGAGGATCGAGCACACCGACAGTGAGTGTGGATTGGTGTAAACTAACACTAAATCTATTTGTTCTTGTTTTTATTAATTCTAGGAATTAATAAAATAATGATCAAGCCGAAATCTATTTGTTCTTGTTTTTATTAATTCTAGGAATTAATAAAATAATGATCAAGCCGAAAGAATCAATTTAGTATAAAGGGATATAAGCAAACTAGAAAGCATTTGTAAGAAAACATGAAGGACAAAAACTAATAGATCGGAATCCATACTCACTGATTTATTTCTCAAATTAGAGATACATAACATGCACAAAGGTCCATTTACATAGAAGCAAACCCTAGTATAAGCTCTCGAATTTTCCTTAATTATTTTCTATCGGTTTTTCTCTCTTTCATCTTCTTTCCTTAGTACCGCGCGAGGAATTACTATAGAAAATGACTCAGTCTCTTTGCTCTGAGCGCCGAAAAATTGGTCCATTATTTTTTTGAAGCTGTAAAAATCAATCCATTCCATGCACATGATCTTTGACAAATGAGCTTCCTCTCTCCTGTACCTGCTGACTATAAAATACTGCTGTACTAAAATTATGACAACACTGCTGTACTAAAATTCTATTTTCTGATTTTTATTTTTCCTAGATAACAAATAAGCTATGTTTTATATGAAACTTTTTTGTGCAATCCTCTTAGTTATTAGGAGTTACCAAAAAAATTTCAAGTGATTATTATTTATATTTATTTTATAAAATTCTAACATTGATAATATTGTTTTTAAATTAATTCTGTTTTTCAGTTTATAAAATGGTCAAATCAAATTTATTATTTTTGAAACATTTTCTGCAAGTTACCATAGTGCTGTAGAAGAATATAAGATATTAGAAAAATTAAATAATTCTGACATGAGTGCTGTTCATTGACACAATATAGTGTTTTGGATTTCTTTTTAGCAGTAAATGAGTTCACATTACTTTGAAGATTTTTGGAGATACCCTGGAGACATTTTCGGATTTATATAAATTTTTCCAAATTTTATTTTGTTATGTGATTTTGGCTTTTGTATTGTAGAGAAGAAGAAAACAATTTATATAAAATATTTTCTTAATAACCAAAATTCAAGAAATCTAGAAAAGGTAGAAATTCAACATAAGTTTATATTTCAAACTCATTTTCGTAGTTTGTTCATTTTCAAAGAAAAGGTTTTACATTTCAACTTATACTTTCCCCAAGACTAAAATTCAAGATAACGAGGAAAAAGGATGATATTTAAATAAAAACCTTAATTCTAATTAAAATTTTTATTCAATTTTATTTTAAAATTTTTATTTTTCTCATTTTTAAATTTTTTGGGTTATTACAATAAATTAATTATCATGTGCGCGCCAAAGCGGGAGCGCGGCTAGTGGGGAGCGCGGGAGAACAAGGGAGCACGGCGGGGGAGCGCGGCTAGTGGGGAGCGCGGGAGAGCGAGGGAGCACGGCGGGGGAGCGCGCCGCAGCGGATCTGGAGGGAGGGGGAAAGAAACGAAGATGACGCCCCCAACGCGTACTCGGTCGTGTCTATGCGCTTTGGTGTATGAGCCGACTTCGTTTCCTACATGGGAAACGATTTGCTTCTCTTTCCTCTTTAATTCTCTTGCCACATCATCAAATTGCTGACATGGTAGCCTATTAAATGCTATAGAAACCAGCTGATGTGGCCTATTGGGACTGCCCTAATTCTCTTGCCACATCATCAAATTGCTGACATAGCGGCCTATTAAATGCTATAGAAACCAGCTGATGTGGCCCATTGGGACTGCCCTTAGGAACGTAACAAACTCGCTCACAGCTTCAATGGTGATCTCTAGGCTGCCAACGACTTGCTGCAGCTGCTCTTGTAAACTCTGGCCACTGCCATTAGAGAAACAAACACGCTTGGCAGGATTGAACTTAGACGGCGTAAAAGAGTGACTCACTAGATGATCCTTGGCCTTGTCTTCTTCGTGGGCTCGGCATCTGAAGCTGTCAAGCGTGTAATACCCTCTGTACATCTCCTTCCTCAGTATGTTCAGCTGCTGCAACATGGCTTGGTTCGTGATGTGCCGTTCCTCTGCCTCCTTGACGATGACACGAACTCGTAGCAGCAGTCGTTGCAGGCCGTGCAGTCTCTCCTCCACGGTTGGAGCATTCGGCTTCAAGAATTTTTCGATAAGGAAAGATATGGATCTACTGGCAAGTTCACCCATAATTGCAGAGACAATGATCTCCATATGTGCTGGGGGCCTGGATGATCTCCTAATCCTTACAGGTAGGTGCTTCAATGGATCAATCACCAAGAGCTGAGAGAAGAAACCATGTAATCTGAAACTTTTTAGAGGACACACCTAATGATTTGTGCCACTGAACTGACCAAAGTCCTTTTCTTGCCTTTCACTGAAGCCGCGTGATTATTTCTTTGATTTTTTTATTAGAGGGTACAAAAACCCACACCGATCCATCCCACTGAACACACAACCAACAGAACTATGTTCGGTCTCATTTACTTTCTTTGATCTTAGACTTTACATAAGCCGTACGTAGCGAGATGAACGAAAGAGCAGAAGTCCATAGCCAAATTCGTACGTAGCAAAAGTTGGAAAGCGTCAACAAGTCCAGATGCGTGTTCGATGAATTTTTGTACGCACAATTCATTAAATAAAAAAATGAGAAAAAAATAAGAAGAAGAGGAGTGGCTCTCATGTCAGTAAATAATTTGTGATACATAACAAAAGAACAACATGTGGTGTGTAAAATTCTCTAGAGCAATCCTATAATATATGGGTCCCATGTGTCATAAAATATTACTTGTGCCCGGAAGTCTGGAATTTTTGGATACATTGCAACATTTTTTTCATACGCGTGCAACATTTTCCTTCGACAAACAGTGAAATTTGCTACAGTAAACTAAAAGGATTGTCAGCTACTAATTATTCTTCTGAAAGCGCTTCTTCCTGGCGACCATACGCTGTGGCCTCCGTATCTCACTGTTCAACATGTAGGTGTAGTAAGGTGGCAGGTGAGATCTCCATGCAACCTTAAATTTCCCTTGAGGCCTAACACTTCCATAAAAAAGATCTTGCACACTCATCTTGGCACCTTCTATCCACAGCAAAGTTGGACCTTCAGCTTCACTTTGAGCCAAGGGCGCCTGCGCAGAACCTATTTCATAGCAACCAAGAATCACAACATATTCAGAAGTTCTATTTACTCTTCTAACATATACCGGTTTCACCACCTGCCAAGTATCGGCAAAATCTGCCCCATGCAGTAGGAAGTTCTTTTGCTTGAATTCTCTGAGGCTTGCAAGAGCCATGCTCCAGAAATGGAGATTAAAATTTGCATTCAGTAGTCCACTCCACATGGCAGCACCCATGAAACACCCATTCATCTCCCTGGCCAAGTCCATGGCAATTGATGCCAATTTTGGGTGCTCCTCCGCATCTATGCTTCCAAACGTACGCACCTTGAAGAAGTACCAGTATTCTTCTGGAGTAAAGAATCGTACTCTAAGGGCTTGTGCAGTTCCAAAACTAGCAATTTTTTCAGATCGACTTGCGACTATAATTTTACTGCCACTTGCAAGGCGACCTTTTGAAGCTGAATACCACCTTTCCCACACACACTCGTCAATATCCCCATCTAGTTCAATGATGATCAATGTCCTTTCTCCATCCACGTTACGATTTTGATGCTTGACTATACCTCCATCTCTTAGAGTCACTGCACTTTCATCTACATGGTCATCTCCACTGAAACACAAAATTTGAGAGAAGTGGTTACGCACCCTTTCATCGTTGCAAGCATGCTCGATTAGGGTGCTCTTTCCAACTTTTCCTGGACCAATGATCGGTAGAACACCCGGATTTTGAGCACCAGGAGTCTCCGATTGCAACAGGAAATTTATGGTGTGTTCCATCTCGATTTGGCGGCTGAACATGCACTTGTTCAAAAGCAAATACATGCTATACGGCTGACGGTGCAGACGAGGACATCTATTTAGGAACATGACAAACTCACTCACACCTCCAATAGTAAGTTCTAGGCTGCCAAGAACTTGCTCTAGAAGCCCGTGTACACTCTGACTACTGCCACTACAGAAACAAACACGCTTGGAAGAATTGAACTTTGATGGGGCAAAATAGTGACTCACTTCATGATCTTTTACCTTGTCTTCTTCATGGGCTCGGCATCTGAAGCTGTCAAGCGTGTAATACCCTCTATACATCTCCATCCTCAGTATGTTCAGCTGCTGCAACATGGCTTGGTTCGTGATGTGCCGTTCCTCTGCTTCCTCGACGATGACACGAACTCGTAGCAGCAGCCGTTGCAGGCCGTGCAGTCTCTCATCCAAGGTTGGCGCAATCGGCTTCAAGAATTTTTCGATAAGGAAAGATATGGATCTACTGGCAAGTTCACCCATAATTACAGAGACAATCATCTCCATGTATGTTGGGGACCTAGATGTCCTAATCCTTACAGGGAGGAGCTTCAATGGATCAATCACCAAGAGCTGAGAGAAGAAACCATGTAATCTGAAACTTTTTAGAGGACTCACCTAATGAATTACTGAGCCTTGAGGCCTTTGCCGCGTTATTCTTAAAGTTGAATAGAAACTTAATTCGTTCCAGATAAGTGGCAGGACTAAGTGGTTTTAGTTGGCAGGGTTTACTTAGACTTCCGATCTCCCTACTAGACACGTTAATAGCTTTCTAGTACGTGTTGGTGTTCGGGATCCCTCTCGATAGTGCAAGACGGTATTGCCACTGAAGCAGAGTATGCTTCATGTGTGAAGACTCAAGTGGTATATGATGAGGTCAATACATGGGAAGTCTCTCTCTCCTTAATATAGTACTACTACTAGCTGCTGCTTGAGTTTGGCTGGCTGACTAGAGAACTAGCGCTAGGGAAGAAATAAAGGAAGTAATGGCAGCATAGTCTGCACGGTAAATTCTGCAGATAAACAGACGGTGATGGTTCAGTAAAGTAAGCAAAGACGCAAAGCTTTTCTTATTCAGTCGAGTATATGTAATAAAGAAAAACTCAGGCTGTAGTCCAAATGTCAGAGAACATGTGCGTGGAATGAATTCCTCTGTCTGTTGTTGTTCGTCACTTGCTCTCTGAGTTTTGACCATGAGGCCTGACTTTCGTAACCAGCAATGACCAGAAGCAGAGCATAAATTGGGTTTCAGAGAAGTCACAATCTTCCTGAGTTTTGACCACGAGGCATTTTCTACAGTAGTTCCTCTCTCTGAGTTTTGACCACGAGGCTTGACTTTCCTAACCAGCAATGACTAGAAGCAGAGCATAAATAGGGTTTCGGAGACATCACAATCCTCGACTCGCTGTTCATTCTCTTGTCCACCCGTCGCACAATGGAGATATTCCTTTCTGCAGCATTGGGTGGACTCGCCAATAGATCCATCAGTTTCTTCATCAAAGCACAACTTGCATTCAAAAAGCTCTGAATCCTGCTCTGGAGTTTGCTCGTGTTCTTACTCCTCGATCACAAACTCACCGGGCAACTCGGCGTCTACGCAAAACGAGAGAGAAAGCAATAAATTCCAAAAACAAAGAGCAAGATCAAATAAAAAAATTAAATAAAATTCACCATTAAATAGAGCTTAATTTTAAAAATTTTAAAAAACTAGAATCACCTCAATCCGAGTTCGTATGAGAAAAATATAGCTATTCAAAGTTTGAAATAAAAGAAAAATCTGGAAAAAGGAAAACCCAAATTATTTTTATATTGGAAATAGCACTTATGACGTCATGCTGATGCCACCAAAGAAATAAATTTTTGACCGAAATATTTTTTGAAGAAAAACCCGACTATAACGTCACGCTGACGTCAGTGGACACGTGGCCCAATCAGTAGGCGACACGCATCACTAGTGCAAGGACTCGGTCCACGGTTCGGCCTTGGTCCACCGTGGACCGGCGACACTGTGCCTATGCACCGGCTGACGCAAGCCATGGCGTCAGCAGCGGCACGCGGCCCAATCACGGCGCGATGCTACTAGCGCAAGGCTCGGTGCAATCCTGCCCGTCCAATTCAAAACGGGTGGCCGAGATCAGCTGACACCACACGGCTCTGAGCAACAGTGGGGAGAACTGTAGTGTCGGGGCGACACGGCTACCCCAGCGGGTGACACGCGGTAAGATCCGAAGCGCAGATACGGCAGCGCGGGATGAAACGGCAAGAAAGAGAGTAATAGCCACAAAACAATAGCTCTTCAACAACGGCAATCTGTAGGATCGATATAAACTAAACTAGCAATCAGAGGGGGGTGAATGATTGTGCGGAAGCTAAAATCAAATTTTTGATAATTTTTGAAACACCCCAATTCGGACTCAAATTGCCTGATTCGGATTCGACAAAAATAGAAGATATACATTCACTTAGACAGTAATTCTTGAAGATCCCACCGTTAGATTGATGTGAAATTTTAACTGTAGAAACTAGATTTAATTTGGAAACTAAACCAATAAGAATTAGATCGATCGGATCTACGGATCTAGAGTTATGACCTTCGTAAGATGACTATAACAAGTAATGACGAAAATTGATCTAACCCTAATTACGAGATTAATCAGGATTTATGAGGAATTAACAAATCAAACTTTTCAGATCAATCACTTGATACCCTAGACAGATTTTGAATGGATTAAATCAAAATTATTATGATGAAACTATGAATCATTCTAAAAAGGAAATAGCTAGGCATGTAAACGAAGAGCGAAAACGAAGAACGAGATTACCTACGCATCAACTTGAACAACTTGATTTTTATTACCGAGATTCCTCAGATCAGCAAGCTCTCACCAGAACAAATCAGTCCAGTCGCGACGAACCCTCTGGCCGCATGAGCTCACGGCGCTAGGACCTCAATCGCCAACTAGTAAACCTCCTGCATGCATGCAGTCACAGCCGCCAGACCAAAATCTTTCTGCGCCGGAGCAAAATCTTGCTATGCCGGACCAAAAACGTCTTCAGACGCCGGACCAAACTGCAAGGAAAAACAACCGCAAGAAGCAAATTATCTAGTCGATCGCCAGTTGCATGCATGCATCAATCGGCCAGGAAGGTTTCTTTTGACGCAGCTTCTAGTCGCCAGCAAACACAAGCGCCGCAATTCAGTTCCACGACCAAGCGGAATAACGCCAGATCCACAGAGGCGGCGCAAGGAGCAGTCACCAGGAGATCTCGCCGCAAGAACTCACGCAAGAAAATTTTTATTTCTCTTTTTCTAATCTAGTTACAGTACTGTAGGATTGAGGCGCAGCAAGAGGGGGTATTGATGCAAACTAACACCTAACACTAATTTTTTTGTGTTTTTATTAATTCTGAAAATTAACAAAATAACGATTAAACTAAACAAATCAATCTAGAATAATTGATCTAATACTATGGAAGAGAAACTAGATTAAACATGCATACTAGAAAGCAATTATACGTAAATATAAATTACTAAATCGGAATCCATACTCACTGATTTTTATCAAAGAACACACATATAAATCTCTTTACATGAAAGCACCAACCTCAAATAATCTCTGAAGTTTTTCTCCAATTTTCCTTCTAATCTCTCTTTTTTTTCCTGCGTAGATCACTGTAGCAATTCCCTGTTGCGCACTGTAGCACCGAATTTTCCTTCCGCTCGCACGTTCGCCGTTTCTTCTTCTTTTTTCTATCTACGGCTCCACAGGGATTCTCCTCCCCCTTCCTATTATACTCCTCTAAACCCTAATCAACTCTACACATGTATACACGTCTGGCCCACTTACACATAGCCCAAAACATGTATAGATAGCCCAAAACTCATACATACACACGAACGGCCTACCTGCCGCTCTCACGTGACTCCCTCGCCTGCACGGCCCGCTGGCCGCAACACTGCGTCGTCCGTCTGCGTGGATCACTACGCGACTCGACTCGCTGCACTTGCGTCCTTCGCGTGCTGTGCCTCCTGCACCTGCGATCTCGCGCGCCACCTGCACCTCTGCGACCTCGCGTGCTGTGCCTGCACCTCTGCAATCTTCGCGTGTGCTTCTCTCGGGCTACGCGCCACCTACGTGGAATCTCTCCGACCGGCAGTGTACGTCCACCTGCGCTGCAACGTGCATCTCGCGTCCCTGCGTTGCACTTTCTGTTGCCTGCGCTGCATCTCCTGTCACAAATAAAACAAACTCTCGCAGTACCTTATTCCATAACAAATATTGTTGTCCATAAATTATCAGACATATATTATATTGTTGTCAAATTAATCATCACACTTATATATTTCGCAAATGGAATTAACAAGTACTCTAAAACAAAATAGTACAAACCTTAATACCTCCCGCACACTATAAACAGGAGACATCTCCCCCTATTTATAATGAGCAATCCTAAAAGAGTTTGTATACAACTCCACTTAGCAATTTGTATACAACTCCACTTGGCAGTTTGTACACAACTCCACTTAGCCCAACATGGCCGAATAGAACTTCTGCACGCGTATACAGCCCACATGCTATACTCACGTGACTAACCAACCTCCATGTGCACTGTTCTCTAGCCTGAACGTCTCGTATGACATCGTCGACCACCAAGACCTCGATTCCTCCCTAAACCTAGTCCCGAAACTCAGTTCATCCACGAACCTAGTTCCAGTCCCGTCATCGACCACATTCGCCCTCGAGCAACACCTGCACACAAATAAACAAGAAACAAATCCGAGCACAAATCCACAACTTGACTCAAAGTCAATCCATGCAACCACTCACACGAGCGCATTGCATCAAGAAAAATCATTATGATGCTATCACAAGCATCATCTGAAACAGCATATGGACGAACACCACACATGCCATGATCACAACCGCTTTGCAATCACAACCACTTTGTAATGCCAATTTCACCATTAAGCCAATTTTTCAGCACATGATTTCACACAATCTTAAACATGTGCTTCAAAATCAAGCACTACTCTACCATCACCACCCATGAACAATGCAACAAACAATGTCCCTCACAAGCACATCATGCCAATAACAGTAATATCATGATCAGAGAGTATGACAGTAAAGAACTGCTCAGTAGATGTGAAAGTCTCATAGTGCAAGAGAGCGAAGAGGCCTCCCATGGGCATGAAGTTGTAAACTAGCAGCTTCTCATCTTTGCTGTAGTAATAGGCGCGAAGCGGCATGATGAACTCGTGTTGAAGCTCGCCAATGTCAGTAATACAGTCACAGAACTTTGGCTCGAATAGAGTCACATTCTTGAGCCGCTTCACCGCCACGTTTGCCCCAGATTCAAGCACTGCCTTGTATGTTGTCCCAAACAGGCCTTTCCCAAGCACCTCAGCGGACGCACGCAACAAGTCCCCTAGGTCGAAGGGTGCCACGGCAGGTGCTGACCCAAAGAAAACCATCTTCTTCCCTGACATCAGCTGACCGGCGGGGGCATGACCGCATGAGGAAGGCCCACAGTGGCCATCAGCGCTGGTCATCTTGGGAGGTTTCTGGCCGCTCGTGACAATGGCAGGCATTAGAGATGAAGGCGGCATCTCCAGAGACCACGTCTTCGTGCACCTCGACCTACCGTTAGAGGCAAATGAGAAGGAACAGGAGAAGTGCGGCTCCCAAGGCAAAGCCTATAGCAATTCTGGCAATGATGTTGCCAAAGAGCTTCTTGCCCTTCTTGACACTTTCTACCCCATTTTTGCCTTTGCTGCTATTCCCATCGTTGGTCACCGGCGTCGGCGATGACGACTGCCCCACTAGAGTAGGGGAAGGCAAGCCCTCACCAGGGCAAGGCCCCACTAGAGTAGCTGTGAGATTCACGATTCAAAGTGTGTGGTTACTGGGAACAAGCATTGTTTGAAGAGGAAGGCTTCGAGTTAGTTTTCTCAGGTAAATTTCTCTGTACATGTAATGCAAAGCACTCATATTGTGATGGATGTTGTTTTCTCCCAAATGTAGTAGATATTGTAGTGTTATTGTACAACACATGTGCATTTTCATTTCTGCTCTTTCCTATATTCTATATAGTCTTCGCTCACATATATAATATAATCACATAGATAGTAAGTAGTGGTAGTAGAAATCAAATCTAACCATCCATCCCTTAAGGGTATTTTAAACTTTCCTATTCATTCATCATAGGTATTTTTGACTTTTTCTAATTTTTTCACAGTTTTGGATTCATCGAATACCTAGTGATTTTCAGAGGCTTCTTATCTATTCATCCGCCATTCATCATGATCATGACGTATATATTACCGTAGAGGATAAATAGTATGACGGAATTTTTTACTCTTTTACCCCTTTCTAAATTTTACTACCAATACTATAAGTGGTAGTATAATTAGATCTAAATTGATTTTAACCATTAGATTTAAAGGAATAGATGGCTTATATTGATTTTAATCCACTGTAAAAGAGGTCTTCCTATATTCTATTTAGTCTTCTCACGTGTATAATATAATCACTTGATCATGTAGTTTTTTCGTTTATCTATATAAATAAAAACACCGGTGATATTCAAGACATTTCCTTCGCTTTAAGTGCAAGAAAATCCCACATTAATCCTAAAAAAAGAAAATATCTAAAAATTCTTGCATTAATTAAAAGAAAAGGAGAAAGATCTCCACCACTTATTTTGTTGGGGGTGGGTGGGGGGTAGATTATAATGATGCAGATTAATTATATATAGATATAAGAGATATAACAAATACAGCTACAGATAAAATTTATTTCCAGTTTTAATTTAGTTCTGAATGTAATTCAACTCATTCCTTCTTGCTTTTGCTGATCGGACGCTGACTGTTGCTTGTGGTACAGGTACATGCCTACGTGGGCGTGGGGCCCTGGAGGCAGCGACCGTGGGAGTAGGGGGTTGATTAGTCAACGTCTTGCATGCTGGAAACCTCGTTAGATCAATTCAGAGCGGATAAATAAATTTTCTAAGAAAAATCAGCTGTAGGATGGTATTATCATACTAAGAGCATCTCCAATAGTCAAGCCTTAAAATAGAGTCCTATACCTCAAAATAGGGTCTAAACTAAAAAAATTAGGATCCAAGATAGCTATTGACTCCAGCAATTAGACCCTAAATCTCCAATCCTTCATTCATCCCTTCATTAGGCCGGCCGGAGAGGAGCGTTGCTAAATATAGCAACAGGGCTCCGAGTCCTAAACCTATTTTGATAATTTTTCTCAAAATACAACCTCTGTTGGAGTGCTTTTTTTCCATCAAAGCCCTATAATTACAATTAGCAACCTATTTAGGGCTCCTCTTGGAGATGCTCTAAGTAGAGGTAGCACTAGATGAACAGTAGCCGGTGCTACTGTATTAACAGTAAAATCACGGTGAATAGTAAAATTAGCATGACTTTAAATTCAAGAATCGATGTAACTTTTGATTGGTGATTCAAAACACAGAAAACTTTGCATGCACTTTCTTATAGATGTTGGAACCTATTCCAACCATCAGTTATAAAGATTGATGTCAACTTCAACCTGATTGATGTCAAAACGAAAACCTTTCTCTGTTTTAAAGAAGATTGCACTAAAATCGGATTAAATACACAAATTTCATCTGCGTCCATGCTTCCAAATGTGCGTACCTCGAAGAAGTACCAATCAAGCGTTGTACTCTAAGAGGTTGTGTGGTACCAAAACTAGCAATCTTGCCAGAATGGCTTCAGACTATAATTTTAGTACCACTTGCAATGTGAGTTTTGTATGGTGAGTACAATCTTCTCCGCACACCCTCATCGATGTCCCTGGTTAGTTCGATAATGAGCAATATCCTGTCCATCAACGCCACAGTTTTGATGCTTGATTACACCACAATCTCTAAGAGATACTATCCTTTCATCTTTAAGATCATATTCACTACAACACACAATTTGAGAAAAGTGATTACGCGCCGTTTCATCGTTACATGTAGAAGTGGGCGTCGTGCCTGGCCGGGCTTGGACGGTACGGGTCCATCGTGCTTCGTGTCTAAACCGTGCTGGGCTACGACGGCCCGTCGTGCTAGCCGTGCCGGGCCGAGCCGGCCCGACTCACCTTCAGCAAGCCCAAGCACGGCCCATTTGTGCTTCGTACCTGCTTTGTGCCGTGTCGGCCTAAGCCCAGCCCATTTGCACTACTGTGACAAGAAGAAAAGAACCAGAGACACATAGAGTTATGACAGTGGACACAAATATTATAAAAAAAGAACTAAATTTTATTTTTTCTTAGAACGAGGGGGATGTGCTGAACACGATCGAGAGAGGGGGCAACGAGAGAGTGAGGAAGAGAGGCAATGGAGATTGAGAAATACGGATAAGCGAGGGAGAAATTGAGATAGACGGGTGAGAGAGAGAGAGCTGACTCGTCTCTCTCGGTGTCGGCAGTATGTGTGGCATTCATCTTTGTTGGAATACGTCTATAATGCTCATGTTCTATGGGTCGGTGATTTTCATACTGAGTTTCTTCCTCATGCCTTGGATCATCGGGTCCAACACGTCCTATGCTACAGTGTCGTGCCTGGTTCTCAGGCCCAGCACGGCTCGTGCTACAGTGTCATGCCGGGCCGGGTTTCGGATCGTGCCATACCCGCCGTTCCTCGGGCCGGCCCAAAAGAGCCCGGCCCGAGAGCCCACCTCTAGTTACGTACATGCTCGATTAGAGCGCTCTTTCCAATTTTTCCCAGACCGATGATCGGAAGGACACCCGGATTTTCAGAGCCGTGAGTCTCCCCTTGCAACAGGAAGTTTATGTTAGGGATAGAAGCATAGCGAAAATAGGAGACAAAATTTAACATGAAAAAAATTCTTGCGAGAAAGAAATCACAGAAAACAATTCACTATAATGGTTCAAGTTCATATGTAAAGGGGTAGCTTAAATAGCTAAAAGAGTCTAAGTTGTTGAAGATTTAGACTAACAACCTATTTGGATAAAAGCAAAAGATATGAAAAGTTGAATATTGAGTTAATTATCTCCAATAAACCTCCCGTCAACTCAAAAATCTATAATGAAATTGACTCCAAAAACCTTAAAGGGTAATTATATAAGCACTATAAATACCAAATGCACCGAAAAGTCCAAAAGACTTATTAAGTGGGAAAGACTAGAATAGTCAATCCAAACACTTCTTGTGAAACAAAATTGAGCAAACCACCAGTAGATCCAAGCACACAGCTACCAACAAAGCAAACGAAAAATATGGGCCTTCACCAATTCATAACCCCAACAAAGTCTGAATCCGTGCAACTGATATCCTAAAACAAATGCTTAATCATCAAATGATATAAGCCAAAACATCACCTGACGCTTGATAGATATCGAAGACCTCACATCATGAGTATTTGACATGCTCCATATGAAACACAAAATCCAGCAAAACAATGCTCATTGAAATAATAACTTACACGTGTAGCCATCACGTAAAAAAAAACTATCGATTTTAAAAATAATTAAATTTTACGACAGCACGACGTGTCCTGGAATTATGCTTAGACTTTGTCAGACGCAAATCGGACTGACACGGCACGGCTAATGATTACGCCGGATAGACACGACGCACCATGGCTGAAGCCAGTTGGCCCGTGCCGAGGCACGGCACGGTCCAACTCTATCCTCTGTTTTCAGCTGCCCAAATCGGCAAATGGAAGGTGCCGGCGCTAGGCGCAGGCGCGCATGCACCCGCAGCGGCGCGGCCGGTAGCGATGGCTTCTCCGCTCGGCGGTACGCGTCGCCTCCCCTCCTCGTCGTGCTGCGTCACTGCCGACAGCCCGCCACCGCTCGCCTAGTGCTTCTCAGGTGCACACCGCTCGATCCCAGCTCTTGTAGTTGCTTGCTTCCATCGATTGGCCCTAGGTCGGAGGGGAGTGCCCGTGTGAGGTGGGAGGCCGTAGTAGATCGACCTTCTCAGAGGTCGATCTACAAATTTATTCCAACTCGTACTTCCTCATTTCATCCCTCTCTCTCTGTTCTTCTTCCGCACTCGGCAGTGCAGCACCCATGGCCTTGGCCCGCCGCGAGTGAGAGAGAAGAATACCGGTGTGGAGGGAAGGCTCGACCCTAAGGAAGCCCCCTCATCTATAACATGTAGATGTTGTGAGATGCTATGTGAGCTCCCATGCAAGAACCTCAAATTTCCTTGAGGAACATTATAAAAAAGTAAGGGAAACAGGAAAGTTAAGTATTTTAGTACAGACAATAGGCCTGATATCTACTCCACTCACGTCTCTGTATTTTGCTGGAGAAATATGCATGAGCTTGGAGCCTTGTTGGACTAGTGTGTCCTTCCTTTTATATCTAAACACCTTTATAATTCATCAGTTAAAACTTTCTTACATCTACACAGTCATCCACATAGTTTTTGCTTCCACAGAAAGAGAGATTTTTTCTATCCACCCTAATATGTGCACCCAAAAATTCTTCTCAAAATCGTTGCCCAAGATGTTCTCACAGACGACTTCATCAAATCGATGGTCCCAATTATTTGGTTCATCCCCGCCCTCCCCACATTAATTCGCTTTCATCCCTCTCCTCCCCGCACTAATCGCGCAGACTTTCCCTCCCCACCCTCCGCACTAATCGCCCTAATCCCCTACCCTAGATGTTCCCCTCCCCGTCGCCCGTCGCCCAGCGGCCCGGTCCCTGCCGCCCCGTCGCACGGCGCCCGCCCTGCCGCCCCCTCGCACGGCACCAAAGCACCGTCGCCCCGTCGACCGAAGCCCGTCGCCCGCCACCGAAGCCTTCCTCCCCAAGCCCACCTCCGCCTCCGCCCCCTTCGTCGTCCTCCTCTCCCCGACCCCCGCTCGCCTCCTCCACCTCCGCTCCACCCGCCGATTCCCCCTCGCCCCTCTCGCCGCCTCCGACTCCTTCGACTCGCCCGCCGCCCTCGACTTCGCCGACCCAGCCGCCGCCGAGGAGATAGACCCGTCGGAGCCGGACCGGCACGAAGAGGAGGACGAGGAGTACACGTCTGAGGACGACGACGCCGTAGAGGCCTCCGCGGCCGTTGAGGAGGTGGCGGAAGAGGGGGAGGGGGAGGTCGGGGAGTACGTCGAGCCGCCAGAGGAGGCCAAGGTGTACGTCGGGAACCTGCCCTACGACATTGACAGCGAGCGCCTCGCCCAGATCTTCGAGCAGGCCGGCGTCGTCGAGGTTGCGGAGGTGAGCCTTTTACCTGTTCTTCATTTTCCGTATCCACTGGTCGACATTGGCAACTCCTTCCTCCTCTCCCCGACCCCCGCTCGCCTCCTCCACCTCCGCTCCACCCGCCGATTTCCCCCCGCGAATCTAGGGTTTAGATCGATAGCCGGGGATGGATTCCTCCGGCGATGGAGGGGATAAGGGCGCCGGGGGGCCTATTGGTTTAGGTGTTCAAGTCGATTTTTGATTACATCGACCACCTCTTCGGCATCGTCCGACCAAGGAAGCTCCTTTACATGGCCATCGGTGAGTTTCTTGCTATTTGCTTGCTGCTACTGTCATGTGGTACTAAGCCAGGTTCATGAATGCTCTGTCGAGTTGCGTAGATGGTGTTGTGCCAAGGGCAAAGATGAATCAGCGGCGGTCGAGACAGTTCCGTGCGTCGCGAAAGATGCGGCTGATGCGGTATGGTTACTGCTTTTGTGGTTGCGGTGCCAGTGCGGTAGCGGCGGCTGTTCTCATGTTGTTACTTTGTTCAGGCAGCTGAGGAGGAAAGGCTGAGGAAGGAGTTTGAGGCAGAGGGGAGGATTTTAGCTGAGAAGGAAAAGTCGGAAGCAATTGACTCGAATGTCATAACTCCGGGGACACAGTTCATGTTTGTACTATCTACGGCGCTTCAGTACTACATACAGATGAGATTGAATCGCACACTTGGGTGGCATTCTGTCAAGGTGTTGGTACTACTTATTGTTGGTTTAGAATTGCAAAATTAGTCAATCGGTGATGCTTTGTAGTGTATTAAATGAGAACTGCTTTGGGTGTATGTTTGAAGGTTATATTGTCTGATTCTAATGTTCCTGGGGAGGGAGAGCACAAGATAATGTCATACATCCGTCTGCAGCGCAATCTTCCAGGGTTTGATCCAAATACACGCCATTGCTTATATGGCCTTGTAAGTTGACTTCCAAATTTCAAAGTAGCTGTTGTTTACACTTCCTTTGCTTTACACATGGGCCACCACATTATTCAGGATGCTGATTTGATTATGCTTTCTCTGGCAACTCACGAGATCCACTTCTCCATTTTAAGAGAGGTAAAACTTATAATTTTTGTTGAAAATTTTGCTTATACATCTGACTTTGGCTATTTTCCTCAAAGTTAAATTTCTGTGTTCTTTATGGTAACTTAGGAGTACTTCCATAACTACAGAATTCAACTGACTTTACAGGTGATCTCGATGCCAGGGCAACATGAAAAATGCTTTCTGTGTGGCCAAGTTGGGCATTTGGCTGCTAAATGCAGAGGCCCTGGTCAGGCTGATAATTCTGTAGAGCTCTCCCTCCTATTCATAAAAAGAAGTACCAGGTACTCTGAAGTACATCATCTTTTGTTCTAATATATTTTCGTTCTTCTATTCTATCTCATTATTTTTTTTATACAGTATATATTTTCTTCTTTCAAATTTACTGCCGTTACAATCCCAATATCACCTTTTGTTAATTTGCAAATTGCAATTCCTTATCTTTTACTGCCGTTGATTCACTGTGTAACTATTGGCCTGTTAACAGTTTCTTAACATCTGGGTGCTGCGTGAATACTTGGAGAAGGATTTGAAATTGTAGATCCTCCTTCAAGATAAATTTTGAACGCAATGTGGATGATTTTGTGTTTATGTGTTTCTTTGTTGGGAATGACTTTCTGCCTCACATGCCAACTTTGGAAATTGCGAGGTCTGTTCATTTTACAGACTTTCCTTTTATTTAATAGGTCTGATCAACTGCCTTTTGTATTCTGTAGGGTGCCATTAATCTTCTCATGAGTATTTATAGAAGGAGTTCACATCAATGGGTGGTTACCTCACTGATGGGGTGAGGTAAAGTTTCTTAGTTCTCCAATTCTTGTATTGTTCAAAGCCTTACCATCGCATCACTTTTGTTGTAACAAGTGCTTATAGAATGTCAAAAAGAGTAGTGCTGGATTATTAATCACCTTATAATTATAAAGCAAACCTTTATGTCACATCATTTAGAAAATGCTGATTTACTGCATAATACATGGATTATCATTTTACTTCAGGGCGATTGCCTGAAATCATGACATTTTCTCCTTTTCAATAAAAGGTTTTATTGGACCGAGTGGAGCATTTTATTCAGTCCGTTGCTATCCATGAAAAACACTATATAGGAGAACATTCTTGTTCTTTCCGAGAAAATGAGTAGAATTAGCGTTTTCATTTCACAAATGTTCAGCTTCTAAATTACAGATATGGCATCATACATCAAATTGGGAGATAGTAAGATCGCCTGCTAATTAAGCTTTCGTAAAAATAAAAGGATTGTCAGCTACTAATTATTCTTCTGAAAGCGCTTCTTCCTGGCGACCATACGCTGCGGCCTCCGTATCTCACAGTTCAACATGTAGGTGTAGTAAGGTGGCAGGTGAGATCTCCATGCAACCTTAAATTTCCCTTGAGGACCTTGCACACTCATGTTGGGACCTTCAGCTTCACTTTGAGCCAAGGCCTGCGCAGAACCTATTTGATAGTGATCAAGAATCACAAAATATTCAGAAGAAGCTCTGTTTACTCTTCTAATATATACTGGTTCCACCACCTGCCAAGGATCGGCAAACTCTGCCCCATGCAGTAGGAGGTTCTTTTGCATGAATTCTCTGTGACTTGCAAGAGCCATGCTCCAGAAATGGAGATTAAAATTTGCATTCAGTAGTCCACTCCACAGGGCTGCAGCCATGAAACACCCATGCATCTCCCTGGCCATGTCCATGGCTATTGATTTCAATTTTGGGTGCTCCTCCGCATCCGTGCTTCCAAACGTACGCACCTTGAAGAAGTACCAGTACTCTTCTCGAGTAAAGAATCGTACTCTAAGGGCTTGTGCAGTTCCAAAACTAGCAATTTTTTCAGATCGACTTGCGACTATAATTTTACTGCCACTTGCAAGGCGACCTTTTGAAGCTGAATACCACCTTTCCCACACACACTCGTCAATATCCCCATCTAGTTCAATGATGATCAATGTCCTTTCTCCATCCACGTTACGGTTTTGATGCTTGAGTATACCTCCATCTCTTAGAGTCACTGCTCTTCCATCTACATGGTCATCTCCACTGAAACACAAAATTTGAGAGAAGTGGTTACGCACCCTTTCATCGTTGCAAGCATGCTCGATTAGGGTGCTCTTTCCAACTTTTCCTGGACCAATGATCGGTAGAACACCCGGATTTTCAGCACCGGGAGTCTCCGCTTGCAACAGGAAATTTATGGTGTGTTCCATCTCGATTCGGCGGCTGAACATGCACTTGTTCAGAAGCAAATAAATGCTATACGGCTGGCGGTGCAGACGAGGACATCCATTTAGGAACATGACAAACTCACTCAGACCTCCAATAGTCAGTTCTAGGCTACCAAGAACTTGCTCTAGAAGCCCGTGTACACTCTGACTACTGCCACTACAGAAACATACACGCTTGGCAGGATTGAACTTAGATGGGGCAAAAGGGTGACTCACTTCATGATCTTTTACCTTGTCTTCTTCGTGGGCTCGGCATCTGAAGCTGTCAAGCGCGTAATACCCTCTGTACATCTCCTTCCTCAGTATGTTCAGCTGCTGCAACATGGCTTGGTTCGTGATGTGCCATTCGTCTGCCTCCTCTACGATAACACGAACTCTTAGCAGCAGTCGTTGCAGGCCGTGCAGTCTCTCCTCCACGGTTGGAGCATTCGGCTTCAAGAATTTTTCGATAAGGAAAGATATGGATCTACTGGCAAGTTCACCCATAATTGCAGAGACAATGATCTCCATATGTGCTGGGGGCCTGGATCTCCTAATTCTTACAGGTAGGTGTTTCAATGGATCAATTAATCACCAAGAGCTGAGGAGAAGAAACCGTGTAATCTGGAACTTTTTAGAGGTCTCACCTAATGATTTGTGCCACTGTACTGACCAAAGTCCTTTTCTTGCCTTTCACTGAAGCCGCGTGATTCTTTCTTTGATTTTTTTTTAGAGGGTACAAAAACCCACACCGATCCCACTGAACACACAAGCTTTAATTTTTCCGCCCGAGACGTCAGTCCGGAACTCCGGATAAAAAATAGAGCACCGGACCGAACGGTGGACCTTAGAGTTGAATAGAAATTAAAGTCGTACGTAGCGAGCCAACCAACCGAACAGAAATATAAGTCTCATTGATCTCCTTGTTTCAGTTTAAATACAGCTTCTACTTAAAATAAAAGTGAATTGTGTGCAGAAGAGTAGGATTCTAAACAGTTTCTCCAAGAATTAGAATCTGATTTGTACATAAAATTCGAAGCTGTCACCCACTTGATTCTGTGAATTCTGACTCAGATTCTACGAGTTCCACCTCCTATGAGTCGTCGCAGGCACAAGGGCTTCTGCCATCATCCCTAAGCCCCTCCATCACCCTCATCCACTCATCCGTCACCGACACCAATCAACAATCAACATAGACAATCAGGATTGCCGAACGACCAGATTCTCCCATCAGTAGATTTTTCAGACAGCCGCTTCTCCAGACAGCTGACTATAATCCAGAATCTGCATAATCAGAAGCTGTGCCGAAGGGAGACATTTTCTTTCTTTGATCTTAGAGTTGAATAGAAATATAAGTCGTACGTAGCGAGATGAACGAAAGTACAGAAGTCCATAGCCAAATTCGTACGTAGCAAAAGTTTGAAAGCGTCAAGAAGTTCATATGCGTATTCGATGAATTTTTGTACTCAGAATTCATTAAATAAAAAAATGAGAAAAAAATAAGGAGAAGAGGAGTGGCTCTCATGTCACTAAAATAATTAGTGATACATAACAAAAGAACAACATGTGGTGCCTAAAATTCTCTAGAGCAATCTTATGATATATGGGTCCCATGTGTCATAAAATATTTTATATATATAATCTATCTAGTATTAGACTTATTTTTGAAGAATTTGTCGCGAGAAATACGGAGGTTGGAACGGCTCGCAAATCCTACGACTAGGTTTAAAAGATCGGAATGACTTCAGTCCGAACGTTCGAAATTTTCGGACACATTACAACATTTTTTTCTAACTCATGTAACATTTCTTTACACCACGTGAAACATTTTCCTTCGACAAACAGTGAAATACGCTACAGTAAATGGATGTTGCAAGCGTTCAAAAAAATGTTACAAGCAACGACAAAAAATATTGCAAGTGTAAAATAAAAATGTTACAAGAGACGTCCAATGGGATGAGCAATAATCGGACGTCCGAGCGCTAGTTTCTCCCAAATCGGACGTCTCTTGCAAAAACAAAAGGTTAACTGACTCGCGTACGTCAGGACATGTACAATGGTACATGTCAGCTGTCTGTAAGACTATGCCACATAGGATTTTAGGTGATGTGGAAGAGAGAGAAGAAGGAGAGAGAAAATTGTTGTCTACTATTTAACAGACGGTCTTATAGACAGCTTTCTATTTTACGTGCCATTATACAAACAGTCTATTAATTAGATAAGAGATCATTACAGACAACTATATAGACGATCCATTGTATGAGTTATTTTTAGTACTGTCTATAGATGATATAGAGTATATTACAGACAGCTGCTGTCTATACCCACTGTACATGCTCTCAGCGTCGTGCAACCTTACGCATGCAAATTGATTGGTCGCTTACGTCAGCGTCATACAGCCGGCTGAGCGTTGGACTCTGGACTTCGGTTCTGTTCTGTTCTGTTCTCCCTCAGACGACGCGCTGGCCTGAGTTGTGCTATTAAATTTTTATAAAATTCTATTTGACTGAGTTGTGCTATTATAAATTGGAGAAGTACTTTACTAAAATTGCTTGTAAAATACTTACGTAAAGTTTGCTTCTATGTTATTGCAATTTACAAATCTTCAAACAAATATAAGCATACAATGTATATTACTAAATACTAACTGTACAGTATAAACCAGTATATGGCTACATACTAGTAGAGAATAAAAGAAGTAAGGAGCAAAGAATCAATTAAAGAATGAAAGAATTTTGATAAATAAAAGAAGTAACCAGCTGTCGGCGCTGCCGCCAGTCTACCCTCTGTCTTCGCCGGCGCGGCCTATAGCGATGGCTCCTCCCCTCCTCGTCGTGCTGCGCGGCTGCCGACCGCCCGCCGCCGCTCGCCCGCCACCGCTCGGTCCCAGCTCTCGTAGTTGCTTGGTTCCATCCATTGGCCACAAATTTATTCCAGCTCGTACTTCCTCTGTATGCTGCTGGAGAAATTTATATACTAGGAGAACATTCTTGTTCTTTCTGAGAAGATGAGTGGAATGTTTTCATTTCACAAATGTTCAGCTTATAAATTACAGATATGGCATCATACATCAGATTCGAAGATACTAAGATCGATCGCCTGCTAAGCTTCCACAAAAATAAAAGGATTGTCTGCTATTAATTATTCTTCTGAAAGCGCTTCTTCCGGGCGACCATACGCTGTGGCCTCCGTATCTCACAGTTCAACATGTAGGTGTAGTAAGGTGGCAGGTGAGATCTCCATGCAAGAACCTTAAATTTCCCTTGAGGTCTAACACTTCCAAAAAAAAGATCTTGCAAACTCATCTTGGAACCTTCAGCTTCACTTTGAGACAAGGCCTGCGCAGAACCTATTTGATAGTTATCAAGAATCACAAAATATTCAGAAGAAGCTCTCTTTACTCGTCTAACATATACCGGTTTCACCACCTGCCAATGATCCCCATGCAGTACGAGGTTCTTTTGCCACAATTCTCGGAGGCATGCAAGAGCCATGCTCCAGAAATGGAGATTAAAATTTGTGTTCAGTATTTCACACCAGATGGATGCACCCATTAAACACCCATGCATCTCCCTGGTCATGTTCATGGCTATTGATGCCAATTTTGGGTGCTCCTCCGCATCCATGCTTCCAAACGCACGCACCTTGAAGAAGTACCAGTATTCTTCTGGAGTACAGAATCGTTAACAACTTTTATCTCTACATATTCAAAAGTTTCAATGATTATTTGGATGTCTAAATGACTTCAAATAAAAAAGTTGTCAACTAAAAAGTTGTAGATCTCATCGAGAGCTACAATTTTCATATAAATTTTGTCTCCATACGACTTCGTACACAAAAGTTATGATTTTTTCAAAAAATATTATCACTGCCGGTTCGATTCCAAACCGGCAGTGATACTTTCTCCATTATAACTTATTACTACCGGTTTTTAAGAAGAACCAGCAATAATAGTATCATTGCCGGTTTAGCTTTTGAACCGGTAGTAAAAGTATTATCACTGCCGGTTCTAGCCAAACCGGCAGTGATAGACCGACAAGAATGAGGTTTTTTGTAGTAGTGTACCTTCTTATGTCTTTAGTATCTAGCTTGCTTTGCTCGGGTTCTAAGCTCCGTCTAAGACTATCTCCAGTAATTTTCCTTTATTCCCTTCCCTTCCCTTATTTCCTTCCTCATATTCATTCCCTTTATTCCTATCATCTTCAGCAGCATCCCCTCGAAGGGTTTTGTATAGGGATTAGAGAGAGAATCTCTTTCTGAAGGGATTCTCTCTTCAAATCCCTTCTGAAGGGAACCGTGAAGGGAATTCGTTGGAGCGCTTGGGATCCCATTCTGAAGAGATTTGGAGACTGAAGAGATACCGCTAGAGATAGTCTAAGCCTGGTAGTAGGTCTTTTGCAGTCCTCCAGATTCCCAGAGGCCTTCGGGCTCCGACGGCTGGTCAGTAGCCTGTTGGAATCTCAGACAAGGAAATTTTTTTATTTAATATTTATTTTAAATCTTTTTTTCAAAACTAATCAGCGGGCCAAAAAAATTTCAAAAGTAGGCGTCTATCGCCCCAGTACGGGGCGATCGCCCAGTACTGGGGTGACAGGTGACCTGCCTAACAGCTCGTGTTGAGAAATTAGACATTTTTCAGATTAAATTCCGAATATAAATCATGAACAACATCACAGAAACTAGCATGTATATCTCTAACATACTAGATAGCACGGACATTATGATCATCTTGATAAACATGATTAACCACGAGATTAGAACCGATTGAGCGTCTTGGCGAAGAGGATGACGGTAGCGTTGCGGTGCGGTTCTTGGCGTTAGCGTAGTAGGGCGGTTCGCGGTGTTGACGAGGTCGGCGTTGGTGACGGCGCGTCGCGAGAGCCGGCTACTACGACGGCGTCAGCGGCGAAACGGAAGAAGACGAGCCGTGGTAGCGAACTTGAGCGATCGCGGATCGCTTCCCAAAAACCTTATTCGCCCTCTCCGGTGCGGGATCTCGAAGACGAAGAGTTCCGAGACTGCTCTCCCGATTGCGAGATGCGTCGGCGCTCGGGATGGAGAAGATTACGACGGCGGCGGCGGCGAGAGGTGGCAAAAACCCTAACTCAACGTGGTGCAGATATTCTTCTACGGGTGCACGACGCGGTATTTATAGGGATACTCGTAACCGTGTGACGAGCGTGACTCGAAGGCGTGCCGCGGTCGAGTCTGTTCTGAGTCCTTATCTCATCTTGCAACCGCGACGAATCCGAGTAGCAAAAGAATAAAGCGCAAAAGGAAGCTGCGTCTGCGCAAGGCCACTGGACCGGATTTTCGGCGGACCATTCACGCAGTGCCGCCGCGCCGCGCCCTCGCCCGACCCGGCCCGGCGGCGAAGCGGCGTGTGAGCTTTCTCCCTTTCTCCCACATGGTTCTACCATGGTGAATCACACTCCACTATATAAACTAGTGTTCACCACTTTAGCCTAGCAATGTGGGACTATTCATAGTGCACATGCCTCCTCATGAGTGGGCCTTTGAGATTTTCTAGGAATTATTTGTCTCAATTAAGTGGGCCAAGCCCAAATAATCCAACAGCTCGCAACGGTGAAATTTCAAATTTTTAACGGCAGAGTAAAAAAAAATTTGAAAATAGACCGATCGCCCGAGTACCGGCGATAGCTACTGTAGTAATTTTTTTTTTGCAGCTTTGTTGTATTCAACCGGAAAAAACTGTAAAATTTTTTTTTGAAATTCCTATCGCCCGCAGCATGGTTGAACACAACAAAATTCAAAATTGCAAATTTTTTGCTACAGTACCGATCGCCCGGTACTGGGGTGATCGGTCTATTTTCAATTTTTTTTTTGCTCTGCCGATAAAAATTTGAAATTTCGCCATGGCGAGCCGTTAGGCAGGTCACCTGTCGCCCCAATACCGGGCGATCGCCCCGTACTGGGGCGACAGGCGCCTACTTTTCAAATTTTTTTGATCCGCCGATTAGTTTTGAAAAAAAAGATTTAAAATAAATATTAAATAAAAAAATTCCTCAGACAAGAGTATTTTGCCTTAATTGCTCGCGTCATGGTCCATGGGCCTCCTGCAACAATGCAATGCTGCTTAGTCTGTTCTTCAACGCATCTTCTACATTCATGGTTCTTGTAATTTCCTCCCTAATTCAAGTGGCCATTTTAAAAATAAGAAAAATGAAAATTTTGAATTTAAAAATGGAATTGAATAAAAATTATTTCATCTCCTGCACAATGACTAAAACTAAATTATTTCTGTATAATGAAAATTTACATGATTTTACACGAGTTTAGCAATTTGTTTCACAATATTTGGATCTTTAGATCAAAAGTTATGAGCATTTTAAATGGGCTCGGTATTGAAATTCAACTGAAAATAAAAAATACGTTTCGTTTTACTGAAAACGCAATTTCGCTTTGCAAGCACAAACGTGTTTGAACAATTGAGCTCGTCCACGATCTCTGACAGCTGGGCCCCTGCCGTCAGCGTCGGCGCGCACACGTGAGCTTCCACGCAGCTACTGACACCACGGTCCCGCCCGTCAGTGACGATGTGAGAGAGAGGTAGCCGGGACACTGACAAACCGGGCCCGCATGATAGTGAGACAAAACAGAGCGCTCAGTCCCGAGCTCGTCGGCGGCGAAGGACAGCCAGAGCCGGTGAATGGGTAGCACTGCCAGGTAGAGGAGGTCAATGCGCACCTATTGGACCATTTGTCTGCGACAACGCGGTGGCGGAGCTGGCCGGCGACAAGAGGAGGCGGCGCTCGGTGAGGTTGGTCACTGGAGAGGACGAAGAAGGCGGCGCTCGGTGAGGTTGGTCACTGGAGAGGACAAAGAAGGCGGCGCTGGCTCAGCTCGGTGATGGAGAAGCTTCCGCGGGTGGTGGAGTAGCGGACAGGCTACTGCGGTGCGTAGAAGATGGCTCGAGGGGGCTCGCCACCGAACGGCCGGAGGCGGAGAAGAATGTCCCTGCGGCGGCGACGGTACAAGCTCCGGGGCTGAAAAGAAAGTAAGGAATGGTGGTGAAGGCTTGCCCCAGTTGCTGAGGTTCTACGGGATTGAGCTAATGTCCACCGATTCGTTGGATTGATCTTTGCCCCGTTCGGGAGCTCACGGAGAAGGAAGTGGCGCAACGACTAGCTAGGACCGAGCGGAGAAGAAATGGCAATGCAGCGCAATGGCCGGCCTTTATGGCAATACTGGAGTAGGTGGAAGGATTGGGAAGGCGGAGCGGAGCTCGCGAAACTGGCCGGGTAGAGCCGCGTGGCTGCGAAGTTCTGCCGCGGCGGCGCGTCGACTTGGAGACATTGTGCCGTGGCAGCGCTCGGGCAGGTCCTGGCGGCGTGAGGGAGGAGAAGGGAAGGCCATGGCTGGCTAGCCGGTGGACCCAAGCTGGTGCAGGCCCCACTGGCAGCGACGGCCGAGCAGTGCAGCACCGAAGGCATCGACGTTTTCAGCAGCTAAAGAAAAATAACGACAGTTTCGGGTAGGGTAGTTGAGTAGGCTCAAAAGTGGTGCTAGGGTGTTCGGAAAAATCTGTAAATTTTCGTGCTGCTAGCCCAAGGACTAGTTTCCATTTTTTTTGGTTTTTGCTTGATTTCCTTCTGTAATCTGTAAATGAAAATTCTTCAAATTTGACTGATTTCTAACAGTTTTTGAATTTTTAAAGAATCAAAATTCTGAGGAAAAATTTTTAAAAAATTATATTATACTTATCTTGAGTTCTAGTATTTTATAAAATTATTTTCTACAGCATGTTACTTGCTTATTTTGTGAGTTCCTTTATTGTGCTTGGTTAGGCATTAAAGGATTTCCATTAAACAATAAAATTGGGGAATGTTCAAGAATAATTCCAGAAATAAACTCAGATAAAAATCTCAAGTATGCAATAAAATCTTGCCAAGCCACTTTATTTATTTTGCTCAACTTCTAGGATGTTACATGATTTTGTTACCATTTTTCTCCCTTGTATGCCCGTACTCTTTAGCTATTTCTAATACTATTTACTAGGATGGATTAAAGTAATACGCATCATCCAAAGGACAATCAATTATTTAACGAAGATGAGTAATACAGCCTTTTGTATATGTGTTTTGGTGGACGTGTAATAAACTAAAATGGCATGTATTCAGATCAGAGGGACTATACCATTGGAAAGATCAACCAGCCTACTTAACACATTCGATTAAAAACCCTATGGAGGTACGTACCGAAAGTTCTTGTTGTAATCGACACCGGTCGTGTTGTGAGTAAGGAATCAATGAATGCAGATCAGCAGCAATCTGAAGTGGTTTGTTCAACGCAGGAGAGCTGAAGAAAACGAAAAGATTGCATATACGAATGCTTCCTGAAGTTAGTAAAGACAATACGCATGATACCAACTCTACTCACGTTTCTGTATGTTGCTGGAGAAACAAGCATGGAAATAAGGAGAAATTTATGGAGTGGTTTAAGAGAATTTCGGCTTAAAAAAGCCACAAAATTTCGGCCGTTACAGGGAGGAACGTGATGTGGTCACATGTCACATCGAGAGTGCCTCTCGTCATCGTCTGGTGCAATAGAGGGGACACACGTCGCGCGCAATACAAATATCAGCTTCTAGATTACAGATATGGCTTTCTTCCCAAAAAAGAAATACAGATACGGCAATACGGATCAAAAGTCAAGAGATACCAAGATGGTTAGCTACTATTCTTCCGAAAGAGCTTCTTCCCGGCGACCATACGTTGTGGCCTCCGTACCTCACAGTTTAGCATGTAGCTGTAGTATGGTGGTATGTGAGATCGCCACGCAAGAAACACTTCCAAACAAGAGATGTTGCACACTCATCTTGGGAGCTTCACCTTCACTTTTGAACAGAACCTGTTCGATAGCTATCGAGAATCACAAGAAATTCCGAGGATGTTTCGTTCACTCTCCTGAGTCCTGACATACATTGGTTCCACCGCATGCCAAGGATCAGCAAAATCACGACTTGCACCATACAGTAGGAGATTACCCTGCTTGACTTGAAATTTGCTTTCAGTAGTCCACTGAAGATGCTTGCTCCCATGAAATTTGCTTTCATCTCCCTGTCTATGTCCATGGCTATTGATGCCAATTTTGGGTGCTCATCTGCGTCCATGCTTCCAAATGTGCGTACCTCGAAGAAGTACCAATCAAGCGTTGTACTCTAAGAGGTTGTGTGGTACCAAAACTAGCAATCTTGCCAGAATGGCTTCAGACTATAATTTTAGTACCACTTGCAATACGAGTTTTGTATGGCGAGTACAATCTTCTTCATGTACACACCCTCATCGATGTCCCTGATTAGTTCGATAATGACCAATATCCTGTCCATCAACGCCACAGTTTTGATGCTTGATTACACCACAATCTCTAAGAGCTACTATCCTTTCATCTTTAAGATCATATACTAGGATAGTTTACGCGGCGTAATATGCTGCGTGCGTTGTTTTTTTCACGAAAACAATTTTTTTTTCTATCGGCAGTTTTTTTAAAAAAAATCATTGAGAAAACGGGCGAAACGGTTGAAAGATACAAACGCATTTGTGATTGCGCTAATTACACATTTTTTAGGGACCTACACGTGAGAAGGAAAAACGAGCTGAGCCGACTGGCCGCTCGTTGTTTTTTTCGCGGAAAGCAATTTTGTTTCTTTTTTGTCATTTTTTTTAAATCGTCAAGGAAACGCGAGAAACGGTTGAAAGGTCACAAGCGTATCCACAATTGCGCTAAATCGAAAGGTCCTTTTCGTGAAAAATAGTCAGAATGATGCAAACATCACTATGTTTTTTTCAAAATTTATTTAGGGTCCTTTTCACAAAAGGTTTGTGATTTTTTGAACCAGATGGTCTTCTTCGTAAAAAACCGTGTGAAGGACCTACACGTAATTACGTATTTTTTGAGGGACCTACACGTGAAAAAACAAAACGAGCCGAGCCGGCCGGCCTATGTTTTTTCGGTATTTATTTAGGATTCTTTCACGAAACATTCGCGATTTTTTCTGAACCAAAAGGTCCGTTTCGCAAAAAAACCTCGGGAAGGATCTACACGTAATTACGCATTTTTGAGAGACCAAAACGCAAAAAAAATGAGCCAAGCCGGCCGGCTCGGCTCAAACGCACAGGAGGACGCGAAGTCTTCCAAGAATAGTAGAGGTATTATTCACTAAAACACACAATTTGAGAAATTGATTACGCACCGTTTCATCGTTACATGCATGCTCGATTGGGTGCTCTTTCCAACTTTTCCTGGACCGATGATCAGAAGAACACCCGGATTTTTAGAGCCGTGAGTCTCCCCTTGCAACCAGAAGTTTATGTTAGGGTTAGAAGCATGGCAAAATCAGGTGATAAAATTTAACATGAAAAAAATTCTTGCGAGAAAGAAACCACGGGAAACAATCCACTATAATGTTTCAAGATTACATATAAAGGGGTGGCTTAAATAGCCAAAAGAGTCTGAATTGTTGAAGATTTGAATTAACAACCTGTTTGGATAAAATCAAAAGTTATAAAAAGTTGGATATTGAGTTATCTCCAATAAACCTCCCCTCAACTCAAAAATCCTTAATAAAATTGACACCGGAAAACCTCAAAGGGTAATTAAGCACTATAAATACCAAATGCACTGAAAAGTCCAAAAGACTTATTAAGTGGGAAAGACTAGAATAATCAATCTAAACACTTATTGCAAAACAAAATTGAGCAAACCACAAGTAGATCCAAACACACAGCTACCAACAACGCAAACGAAAAATATGGGCCTTCAACAATTCATAACCCCAATAAAGTTTGAATCTGTGCGATTAATGTTCTAAAACAAATGCTTAATCATCAAATGACATAAGCCAAAACATCACATCTGACACTTGATAGATAGCGAAGAACTCACATCATGAGTATTTGACATGCTTCATATGAAACATAAAATCCAGCAAAACAATGCTCATTGAAAGAATAGCTTGCACGTGTAGCCACTACGTACAAAAACTACTGACTTAAAAAATAATTAAATTCTACGATAGCACGATATGTCCTGAACTGTACTTAGACTTTGTCAGAGACAAATCGGACCGACACGGTATGGCGAATGATTATGCTGGACAGACACGGCGCACCATGGCCGAAGCCAGTTGGCCCGTGCCGAGGCACGGCACAGTCCAACTCTATCCTCTGTTTTCATCTGCCCAAATCGGCAAATGGAAGGTGCCAGCGCAACACGCAGGCGCGCATGCACCCGCAGCGGCGCGGCCGGTAGCGATGGCTTCTCCGCTCGCCGGCCCGCGTGGCCTCCCCTCCTCGTCGTGCAGCGTCGCTGCGGACAGCCCGCCACCGCTCGCCTATGGCTTCTCAGGTGCGCACCGCTCGGTCCCAGCTCTCGTAGTTGCTTGCTTCCATCGATTGGTCCTAGGTCAGAGGGGAGTGCCCGTGTGAGGTGGGAGGCCGTAGGAGGCCTTCTCAGAGGTCGATCTACAAATTTATTCCAACTCGTACTTCCTCGTTTCGTCCCTCTCTCTCTGTTCTTCTTCCGCATTCGGCAGACGGCAGTGCAGCACCCATGGCCTTGGCCCGCCGCGAGAGAGAGGGGGCACCGGCGCCGGCGTGGAGGGAAGGCTCGACCCTAAAGAAGCCCCTTCATCTATAATATGTAGATGTTGTGAGATGCTATGTGAGCTCCCATGCAAGAACCTCAAATTTCCTTGAGGAACATTATAAAAAAAGTAAGGGAAACAGGAAAGTTAAGTATTTTAGTACAGACAATAGCCTGATATCTACTCCACTCACGTCTCTGTATTTTGCGGGAGAAATATGCACGAGCTTGGAGTGTTGTTGGACTAGTGTATCCTTTCTTTTATATACTAGGAGAACATTCTTGTTCTTTCCGAGAATATGAGTAGAATGCTTTCATTTCACAAATGTTCAGCTTCTAAATTACAGATATGGCATCATACATCAAATTGGGAGATAGTAAGATCGCCTGCTAATTAAGCTTTCATAAAACTAAAAGGATTGTCAGCTACTAATTATTCTTCTGAAAGCGCTTCTTCCTGGCGACCATACGCTGTGGCCTTCGTATCTCACAGTTCAACATGTAGGCGTAGTAAGGTGGCAGGTGAGATCTCCATGCAAGTACATTAAATTTCCCTTGAGGCCTAACACTTCCACAAAAAAGATCTTGCACACTCATCTTGGGACCTTCTGCTTCACTTTGAGACAAGGCCTGCGCAGAACCAATTTCATAGCTATCAAGAATCACAAAGTATTCAGAAGAAGCTCTGTTTACTCTTCTAACATATAACGGTTTCACCTCCAGCCAAGGATAGGCAAACTTTGTCCCATGCAGTAGGAGGTTCTTTTGCTTGAATTCTCTGCGACTTGCAAGAGCCATGATCCAGAAATGGATATTAAAATTTGCATTCAGTAGTCCACTCCAGACGGCTGCACCCATGAAACACCTATTCATCTCCCTGGCCATGTCCATGGCTATTGCTGCCAATTTTGGGTGCTCCTCCGCATCTATGCTTCCAAACGTACGCACCTTGAAGAAGTACCAGTATTCTTCTGGAGTAAAGAATCGTACTCTAAGGGCTTGTGTAGTTCCAAAACTAGCAATTTTTTCAGATCAACTTGCGACTATAATTTTATAGCCACTTGCAAGGTGACCTTTTGAAGCTGAATACCACCTTTCCCACACACACGCGTCAATATCCCCACGTAGTTGCTTTCTCCATCCACGTTACGGTTACGGTTTTGATGCTTGACTATACCTCCATCTCTTAGAGTCACTGCACTTCCATCTTTAAGGTCATCTCCACTAAAACACAAAATTTGAGAGAAGTGGCTACGCACCCTTTCATTGTTGCAAGCATGCTCGATTAGGGTGCTCTTTCCAACTTTTCCCGGACCGATGATCGGTAGAACACCCGGATTTTCAGCACCGGGAGTCTCCGGTTGCAACAGGAAATTTATGGTGTGTTCCATCTCGATATGGCGGTTGAACATGCACTTGTCCAAAAGCAAATACATGCTATACGGCTGACGGTACAAACGAGGGCATCCATTTAGGAACGTAACAAACTCCCTCACAGCTTCAATGGTGATCTCTAGGCTGCCAACGAGTTGCTGCAGCTGCTCTTGTAAACTCTGGCCACTGCCATTAGAGAAACAAACACGCTTGGCAGGATTGAACTCAGACAGCGTAAAAGAGTGACTCACTCGATTATCCTTGGCCTTGTCTTCTTCGTGGGCTCGGCATCTGACGGCGTCAAGGGTGTAATACCCTCTATACATCTCCTTCCTTAGCATGTTCAGTTGCTGCAGCATCGCTTGGTTTGTGATGTGCCGGTCTTCTGCCTCCTCGACGATGACACGAACTCGTAGCAGCAGTAGTTGCAGGCCATGCAGTCTCTCCTCCATGGTTGGAGCAATCGGCTTCAAGAATTTTTCGGTAAGGAAAGATATGGATCTACTAGTAAGATCACTCAAAATTGCAGAGAAAAATGTCTCCATGTTAGGGAAGCTCACTTCACTGAAGCTAGGAAGGTACTGAAACGGATAAAACCAAGAGCTCAGAGAAACTATGTGATCTGAATTTTTTCAGAGGACCTGGCATAGCAGGGTATAATATAAGGCAGCCACATACTCCATAAAGGGGCAGATATTGCACTTTGGTTTATACATACATATGCTAGACGAGCCTAGAATTGCCCAACCTAGCCTAGTATGTAACGCATAGCCCTTGGAATTATTGGCGAATGGTTGTGCACTCGTGTAGCTAGTGTGAACTGTGAAGTCTGTCTGGTTCAGGTTTGTCTTTGTAGGATCGAGGAGGGTGTTGGGAATAGTCCCATATCGGTTGTGGAGACGGCCTGAGCACGGTTTATAAGGGTGAGGGAGCACCCCCTCATTGAGCTAGCTTTTTGAGGGGAGATGGCCCAATAGACCTTGGCCCGCTGCTCTGGTTGGGCCTGCGACCCAGCGGCGTGTGCGTGCGCGCAGATGGTGGCGTGAGTGCGTCGTATGCTGATCGTGTGGCGATCAGATTAACAATTGGTATCAGAGCCCAGGTAACCCAGGTGGTTCCCAGATAATCTTGGCCCGATGTGTGAGGGGGAGATTATTGGGAATAATCCCACATCGGTTGTGGAGACGGCCTGAGCACGGTTTATAAGGGTGAGGGAGCACCCCCTCATTGAGCTAGCTTTTTGGGGGGAGATGGCCCAATAGACCTTGGCCCGCTGCTCTGGTTGGGCCTGCGACCCAGCGGCGTGTGCGTGCGCACAGCTGGTGGCGTGAGTGCGTCGTGTGCTGATCGTGTGGTGATCAGATTAACAGAGGGGACTAATAAAACGCGGATTAAATAGGAACCACCTTAAAGATCTTCCCTAAAATAGCCATGAGAAGCTACAAAGATTAGATTAAGATGCAAAGAAGAATCAACGTAAAAACCGAACCCAAAAGCAACCTATTCACACGGATAATCCGGGTCAACTTAAAAAAAAAACAGAAACACTTGTTAAAATCAAAACAAATTATTACATTACAAATATTATTGTAATGATATTGTAATGCAGCACTGATGTTGTGGAAGATCAAAATACTGTGTTGGATTAGTTTTTCTTGTAACAGGAGATGCAGTGTCGATGTACACGATGCACGCAACTGTAGGTCGGAGAAAAACCACGTAGAAGGTGCGTTGCCTAGACGCAGCACGTGAGTCACACGAGTGTAGCGAGACGAAACACGAAGAGGTCAACACAAAAGCCCTATGAACGAGTGAGCCATATGAGAGCAGCGAGTGGGTCGTCCAGGTGCATATGTATGTATGTATGTATGTATTGGACTGTGTGTATGCATGTATTAGACTGTGTATGTATGTATATTGTGCTGCGTGTATCTTTACTAATATAAATTTACAGATGGTGGCAGCGGTCCGTTCTTCCTAACCCCTCCCCCTGCCATATCTCCAATAATGGCCGATCATTATAGCTAATTAATTTTTTCTGATTTACAGCCAGCCAAATCTCTCTGAATATGGCTGATTATTATAGCAAAATCCCTGATTATTGCTGATAATTAATAGCCGGCCAATCATTCCTTTTGTACTCTATATATGCTATACAGTTTTCACATAATCAATCAAGCGAATTCATTCAAGATCTCCCATGTCGTGCCACCGCGGCAAATGAACTCGACGAACTGATCAATAAGTGACGGACCGATGTACATGGCTACGAGGCGCAGGAGGCCGAGCGCCATGATCAATAGTAACTGCGCCCAGAAGGATAGCCAGAGCGTGACACCCACCGGGTGCCGTGACCCCAGCGCCGGCCAGTTGGATGTGAACAAAGCGTACGACGCTTCGGCGCGGTTGCCCGGCGACACTAGTGGGACGTTGTCGGCAGTGAGAGAGTCATTGGCATACCCCTTGGAGATAAACGGGTTGATCCAGCTGAACGTCGCGAGAGAGAGAGGAACGACGCGGCGGCACACGGCGTGGTGGGCGCCTCTGCGCTAGTGTTTTCTGATTCACCTTCATGTGCTTCAGCGTCATTGCCAGTGAAGCCAGTGATGGCTAGGTACGCCAGAGGCATGGAGACGAGTAGGCCGGCAAAGGCGAGAGGGTCATCTGGGAAGAACATTGAACCATCAGCGCAGCGGACCAACGCCGAAGCGGAGAAGAGCGCGGCGCTGAGGGCGGTGGCGATCCAGAAGACGTGGAGGTGCAAAGACTGGGTGGTGGCGGTGGCCTCTTTCTCCGAAGTGACTGACCACGCGACCATGGCATGCGCGATGAAATGGGCGGCGAGGAAGGCGGATTCCACAACGCGCCATGGCGTGCTCGGCAAGAGGAAGAACGCGAGCGTGAGGAGGACAGCGGACGCCCCGAGCGCGACCACGTAGCGGCCAGTGATCCGGAATGGTGGTGGCTTCGGTAGCAGCGCCTCGTGCTCGGGGGAAGCCCCCGTGTCGCCTCTGCAAAGGCGGCGGATGACGAGTACGAGCGAGGCGACGAGAAAGACGAGGTCGACGGCGCTGAGGAGCGTGCGCTGCGAGCCTGGCGAGAGGAAAAGGAACGCGAGCTGGTAATATAAATTGCAAAAGGAGATAAAAATGATTGATTGATTTTTGAGATAGCTAATATATATTGCTACGTACATATATTTGGTTTTAATTCATATCGGAGAAGAAACCATAAAAATTTTTGTAATCGGGAGAAATAGATGTTTGTTCTTGTAGCACAATTTTTTTTACTGTTTGACCTTTATGTTTTGTAACCAATTTTATTTTTCGTAGCAATGCACAGGTATTGATCTAGTGTACGCATGTTTGCAAGTAATTACGGTTAAGTGCCGTATAAAGGGACGCCGTGCGGCAGTAGACATGAAAGTCCTGAGAGGCCGCAGCAAAGAAGAAAGGAACGCCCGTGCGGCTGCAGTAGAGCGATGTGACGTGCACACTCATAAAAAAGATCTTGCACACTCATCTTGGAACCTTCTGCTTCACTTTGAGACAAGGCCTGCGCAGAACCAATTTCATAGCCATCAAGAATCACAAAGTATTCAGAAGAAGTTCTGTTTACTCTTCCAACATATAACTGTTTCACCTCCAGCCAAGGATCGGCAAACTTTGTCCCATGCAGTAGGAGGTTCTTTTGCTTGAATTCTCTGTGATTTGCAAGAGCCATGCTCCAGAAATGGAGATTAAAATTTGCATTCAGTAGTCCACTCCAGACGGTTGCACCCATGAAACACCCATCCATCTCCCTGGCCATGTCCATGGCTATTGATGCAAATTTTGGGTGCTCCTCTGCATCTATGCTTCCAAACGTACGCACTTTGAAGAAGTACCAGTATTCTTCTAGAGTAAAGAATCGTACTCTAAGGGCTTGTGCAGTTCTAAAACTAGCAATTTTTTCAGATCGACTTGCGACTATAATTTTACTGCCACTTGCAAGGCGACCTTTTGAAGTTGAATACCACCTTTCCCACACACACTCATCAATATCCCCATCTAGTTCAATGATGATCAATGTCCTTTCTCCATCCACGTTACGATTTTGATGCTTGACTATACCTCCATCTCTTATAGTCACTGCACTTCCATCTACATGGTCATCTCCACTAAAACACAAAATTTGAGAGAAGTGGTTACACACCCTTTCATCGTCATAAGCATGCTCGTTTATGGTGCTCTTAATTTCCAACTTTTCCTGGACTAATGATCGGTAGAACACCTGGATTTTCAGCACCAAGAGTCTCAGCTTGCAACAGGAAATTAATGGTGTGTTCCTTCTCGATTTGGCGGCTGAACATGCACTTGTTCAAAAGCAAATACATGCTGTACGGCTGGCGGTGCAGACGAGGACATCTATTTAGGAACATGACAAACTCACTCACACCTCCAATATATAGTGAGTCCTAGGCTGCCAAGAACTTGTTCTAGAAGCCCATGTACACTCTGACTACTGCCATAAAAGAAACATACACGCTTGGAAGGATTGAACTTAGATGGGGCAAAAGAGTGACTCACTTCATGATCTTTTACCTTGTCTTCTTCGTGGGCTCGGCATCTGAAGCTATCAAGCGTGTAATACCCTCTGTACATCTGACATCTCCTTCCTCAGTATATTCAGCTGCTGCCACATGGCTTGGTTCGTGATGTGCCGTTCCTCTGCCTCCTCGCCGATGACACGAACTCGTAGTAGCAGACGTTGCAGGCCGTGCATGCAGTCTCTCCTCCATGGTTGGAGCAATCGGCTTCAAGAATTTTTCGATAAGGAAAGATATGGATCTACCGGCAAGTTCACCCATAATTGCGGACGCAATCATCTCCATTGATGTTGGGGGGCCTGGATCTCCTATTCCTTAGTCCTTACAGGTTGGTGCTTCAATGGATCAATCACCAAGAGCTGAGAGAAGAAACCATGTGTTTGCACCAGTTTTGGAAACTACGAGAAGGATCGGCAGGAAAAGTTCAAGTTGGGATAAAACACGAAGCATAGTTGGAAGGCATACGGAAACCAATAAGGAAACGCACAGCTGGGGTGTACGGATAATATTTGGAAACAGAGTCCAAATAGGAAACTACGAAGCCGATTCGGATTACATGTCGTGTTGGATCGGGACTCGGATCGGCTAGCGGGTATATAAGGCGCGTTGGGGCTACTTGAAGAATCATCTACAATCAATCAACGCATCTTGCAGTTTTTACTTTCTGTAGTCTTTAGCCTCTTAGCATTGTAATATTCCCTTTGTAAGTCGACAGTGATCAAATAAAGTTGCGAATCGCCGATTGTTTGGTCATCATCGATTTCTTCAGGTTTGATTTGTTCTGTCTTGTTGCGCATCGCCTTTTCAGAATCAATCTGCCTTTTACCCTCGGATTAGTCTTAATCGACTAGTCTAGTTACCCTTCTAATCGGCTTTCTGGCTGATTTCTGTTTAAGCCGATTCACTTCTAGGATCGGCTTGATTGAATTTTACAATCTCCATATCGATTGTAGGGTCAAATCGATTGGCACGCTTGCGTAAAGTTGAACCCGGCGTTCGTCCGGTGTGTTGCGATCAGAAACCCTACATCACGTTTTTGGCGTCAACACATTTTTGGCACGCCCGGTGGGACACGACAATCGACAAGATGACTGCAGGCAAATCCATCGCACCAGCCGACGTGAACACTGAAGCCATAATCGTCCCAACTTTGGACGATTTAACTCCAGAGCAGCGCAAGGAAATCGAAGATCGGAAAGCTGCCTTGGAAGAATTGATGTTGAGTTGCTATCAAAAGACCCGACGAGGGGTCACACAGAAGATGGTGCTCCCAACACTGAATCCGCTCGGCGAAGCAGGAGTCGCATCCACTCCGGTAAGCCGATATATGCCGGCCCAAGCTGAGCTATCAGTTATGATTGAGCAATCTGTGCATCATGCATTAATTAATCAATCATCGGCTCTGGTTACAACTTTGAAGCCGATGATAGAAAATAGCGTAAAGACGATTGCACAAGAGTTGGCAACATCCGGAGGATTGATGGACCCATTGCAGCCACTCCCAATGTATCCCGTATATTCTGTGGCTCCAAACACCAACACGATCAAGGCTTCGGCACCTGCACCCTCATTAATGCCAACCCAACCCACCGTGTTGACACCAACAAATCCTCGCCCAAACTAGGGCTGGAAACGAGCCGAGCCGAGCCAGGCTCGGCTCGGCTCGGTCCGCTTCGGTCATGTGGCGAGCCGAGCCAGCTCGGCTCGGCTCTGAGCGAGCCCAAAAATCGGCTCGGCTCGGCTCGAGGTCGGCTCATGAGCCGGCTCGTCGGCTTCGCCGAGCAGGACCAATAAGAGTTTTTTTCAAATTTTAATATAAAACTTCAAAAATGACTAAACAACATAGCTTTCAAGTAATAAAGTCAAGATATTACTAACAAAAAACAGAATTGTATTTGCATTCATTATCAAGAGTTCAAGAAATTGCATTGAAATTAGTAAACACTAATATTGCATTGAAATTAGTAAACCTAGAGGTTCAATAGAATAATTAGTAAATAGAAACAACGACATAGTGACATTGCATCATCAAGGGTTCAAGAATTCAAAATTGAAGGTATCGCTTAGGGTTTTGCTCATTTGGGCTAATTGGGCCGAACCAGCAGCTGCTCATGAGCCGATCTTGAGCCGAGCCGAGCCGGCTTGCTGAAAAACCGAGCCATAAAAGTAGGCTCGGCTCGGGCTCGCTTCGAGCCGCGAGCCTGACCGAGCCGAGCCGAGCCTGGCCGAGCCCGAGCCGAGCTGCGAGCCGCGAGCCAAATTTCCAGCCCTTGCCCAAACCCAGTCACCCATTATCACGCATACACTGACGCCGCGAAACTAGATCCGTCGGCATCAGGGACTTCCTACGTTCAATCGGCTACCCAGCCGACCGAGTTGGATAGGAGTAGCAAACCCCAGGTGCCATTCCAAGTTAGGAATTCAACTTCACATAGGGTAGTCTCATATACAGAACCCTTCGTTCCACTGCCTGAGGTGCCGGCTGCCAGAGCCGATGGGTACGAACCATGGCAACAACAGTACCCATCGGCTAGGACAAGTCGACCAACCGAGTATGCACTCGGGGGGCAGGATACTGTTCACCACAATTGGCCAAACCCTGGTGTTCCACCGGCCAATAACATCAATTGGGCTGATCAGATTTCGATGGTTCTGAGAGATCAATTTGGCCTACAGCCCAAAGGAAAAACGGTCGGCTACAGAAAGCCGTACCCAGACTACATTGACCGAATGCCATATCCTCACAACTTCAGGATTCCCGATTTTGTAAAATTTTCAGGGGATGATTCGGTTACCACTTTGGAACATGTTGGTCGATTTATCGCACAGTGTGGTGAAGCAGCTCAATCCGATGGGTTAAAAATTAGACTTTTTCCATTGTCTTTGTCGGGAACTGCTTTTACTTGGTTTACGAATCTGCCTCCAAATTTGGTCCACTTTTGGAACGATTTAGAGAGTCGGTTTCATGAATACTTTTTCTCTGGTAGTCTGGAATTGAGAATTTCAGATCTAAGTGCTGTCCGGCAAAAGCTTGGCGAATCGGCTTCTGACTACATCAGGAGGTTCAGAGAAGTGCGGAATCGGTGTTTTAGCGTAGTGTTGCCTGATAACCAGTTAGCCGATTTGGCATTTCAAGGGCTGATTCCCCCACTCAAGGAAAAACTTGCCGGACAAGAATTCACTGATTTAAGTCATCTGCTTCATTGCGTATCGGCACAAGAAAGCCGATATTTAAGTAAAGAGTTCAAAGATAAAATTAGAATAAATAACAAAGACAAGGCCAAGGTAAATATGGTCGAGTATAGCTCAAGTGAAGCTTCTGAGGATGAAGCAGATATAAACATAGCCGAGTGGATAAAAGGTTCCAAAAAACCGCTTGTCTGTTCATGGCTTAAGCCGACAAAGAGTAAGTCGGAGGTCAAGTACGCTTTTGATGTATCTAAGTGTGATCGCATATTTGACATGCTGCTACAAGAAAAATTGATCGATTGCGGAGGACATACCATACCGTCGGCTGACGAGATCAAAAAGCGGCGATCTTGTAAGTGGCATCATTCTTTTTCCCATAACACTAATGATTTGCAATATCTTTCGGCAGATTGAGTGACCATTGAAGACGGTCGGCTCAAGTTTGCAGAGGAGCCAGCCATGGAAGTCGATGTTAATTTTTTCCCAATTAACATGGTTCGATTCTCAGACAAGGAAAGCAGTTAGTCGAAAAAGCCCGAACAGCGGGCAAGCCGATGTAGAGTCGAGCTCGAAAGGAGAAACACTGAAAATAACAATCGGCTCGCTTCAAATCGAAGCCGATCAAGATGGAAAGAATTCAAGAACAATTAAGCCAAGGGGAGAGTTGCAAGCCGGGCGATGGTACAAAGCTGAAAGAACTCCACCGCGAAAACCAGCGTTCAAGCCCAAGCCAACTTTCTCACAGTTGCTTGAAAAATATGAAAGGATGAGCCATCGGCAAAAGCAGCAGTTTCACCGACCAGATGAACCGCATCGGCCAAACAGTGTGTTTCGGCCCAATAGTTGGTATCGGCCAGACAACACAGAAAGAGCTCACCAGAGATGTCCTTTTTGGCAATTCTGCTGGGAAAGAGGAGTAGCACTACCGTCTTCAAGGTCATGCCCCATGGAGCATTACCCGCAAAAAGATTGGCAAAGACAATCGGTGAAGGAGCGTCTATTTAGGCCAATATCAAATCAAGGTAAGTCAGGGTTTAAAAGGCCGATAAAGGAAAGGCTAGGCGCACCGAACCAAGACAAGGAAGAAGAGCCGACTGACAACTTGGTCGGTAAAATCCGCAAGCCAGTGGAGCCCAAGCCCAGATGATGCCTAACCGGACTTAGCCGATCGTAGCGCAGACGGCTTCAGCGCCTAAGGACGCAGGAAATGAGAGAGGCCGAAGAAGAAAAACAGAGAGACGAAACATTTAATGAATTACAGCCGATGAAACTTGCTAAGAAGGAATGGAGGAGAAAAGAACAAGCCGATAATGAGTCAGATTCTTCAGATGACTTGCTGTCGCCAATAGTGCGGAATGACACTCCTCCCATGGACATCAACATGGTATTCACTCTGCCAGCCGAATTCAGAATCAAAACTGAATCGACTAAAGACACGTTTGCACAACTGTGTTTAGGTGCACAGGATGCCGTGTTTGAAAAACCACAAGACCCCCATCGGCACTTAAAGCCGTTATACTTAAAAGGCTTTATCAACAAAAAGCCGATATCCAGAATGCTCGTAGACGGAGGGGCTACTGTAAACTTAATGCCACTCTCCACTTGCAAGAAGTTGGGCAAAACCGATGAAGATTTGATCAAAACTAACATGGTTCTGAATGACTTCACAGGAGACCCTACTGAAGCAAAAGGGGTGATGGTTACAGAACTAACCGTCGGCAGTAAAACTTTCCCGACTGCATTCTTTGTAATTGAAGCAAAAGGGAATTACAGTGTGCTTCTAGGACGAGATTGGATACATGCCAACTGCTGTATACCCTCTACCATGCACCAACTTCTTGTACAGTGGAAAGGAGATGAAGTCGAAGTCGTCTCAGCTGATACATCGGCTCATATCGCCATGGCCAGCTCTGACGCAAATTGGCCACACGAAGAAGCAGAATGCATATCAGGTAAGGCACTAGACGATTGTGATTTCATCTGCATTGGGAAGACGGGCTTTACGCCGATCAGTGTCAAGCCAGGCACCTTTGATCGGGCGAGTGAGGTCTTGAGAAGATGGGGTCAAAAATAATCCAAATTCTACAAGACAAAGTAAGGAGCTATCGGCAGGTGATAAATTCGTGTGAAGCCATTGAAGACTTCCAAAGCGAAAAATTGGGTCAAGGTTTCACTTCAGCCGATATGCTTGAAGAAGTCGATATAGGAGAAGGTGATAGGAAAAGGCCAACTTTTGTAAGCGCAAAATTAGATATGGAATACAAAAATAAGTTGGTCAAAATACTTAGAGAATACAGGGACTGTTTCGCCTGGGAATACTATGAGATGCCTGGATTAAGCCGACAGTTAGTGGAACATCGGCTGCCTATCAAGCCAGGGTATCGGCCATATAAGCAACCGCCTCGGCGTTTTAATCCAGAATTGTACAATGTAATAAAAGAAGAAATTGAAAAGTTGCTGGAGGCCAAATTTATAAGGCCTTGCCGATACGCCGAGTGGGTGTCCAATATTGTCCCTGTCATGAAAAAGAACGGTAAGCTTCGGTTGTGTGTAGATTTCAAAGACTTAAATAAAGCCACGCCAAAAGACGAATATCCGATGCTTATAGCCGATATCCTTATCGATGCTGCCTCGGGTAATAAGATTATCAGCTTCCTTGACGGGAATGCTGGATATAACCAGATATTCATGGCAGAAGCCGATGTCCCCAAAACGGCCTTCAGGTGCCCTGGCGCAATAGGGTTGTATGAATGGCCAGTAATGATATTCGGCTTAAAAAATGCAGGTGCTACTTATCAACACGCCATGAATTTAATTTTTCACGATCTAATCGGCCACATTGTTGAGATTTACATTGACGACGTGGTGGTTAAGTCTAAGGAAGACTGGCAACACTTGGCCGATTTGGAAAAGGTGTTCCAGAACACAAGAACTCATGGGCTGAAGATGAACCCTTTGAAGTGTGCATTTGGCGTGTCGGCTGGCCAGTTCCTTGGTTTCATGGTACATCAAAGAGGTATTGAGGTTAACCAAATAAGGGTCAAGGCCATAGCAAATACAAAACCACCAACATGAAAGAATGAGCTGCAAAAGCTGATCGGCAAAATTAACTACTTAAAACGATTTATTTCGAATCTATCTGGTAGGATTCAGGCTTTTACACCATTACTAAAACTGAAGGATCATCAGGAGTTTGTGTGGGGAGCCGATCAGCAAAAGGCTTTTGATGATATAAAGCAATATTTAGCATCATCACCAGTCTTGGCTGCACCTCAGAAGGGTATCCCATTTAAGCTATATGTGTCGGCTGAAAGCGAGACCATTGGGGCCGTATTGGCGCAAGAAATTGATGGTAAAGAACGAGTAATATTTTACTTAAGCCGACGACTATTGGATGCCGAAACCAGGTACCCTCCAGTAGAAAAATTGTGTTTATCATTGTATTTTGCTTGCACAAAATTGAGACATTATGTTTTAGCATCGACCTGCATAGTAGTATGTAGGACTGACATCATTAAGTACATGCTATCTGCTCCAATTTTAAGAGGACGACTTGGGAAGTGGGCATATGCCCTAACCGAGTTCGATCTACAGTTTGAGTCGGCCAAAGCTATTAAAGGGCAAGCTATAGCCAATTTCATAACAGGACACGATACTATGGCAGGAATGGTCGATGTAGCCCCATGACAACTGTACTTTGATGGATCAGTTTGTCCGGAGGGGAGTGGAATAGGCATAGTGTTGATTTCGCCAAGGGGGCACAACATTGAGTTCGCATATCGGCTTAAAAGCCGATGCTCTAACAACCAGGCCGAGTACGAAGCATTGCTCAAGGGACTACAGTTGGTAGAAAGTATTGGGGCCAGCAACGTGAAAGCATATGGGACTCATTGCTGGTGGTACAACAAATTAAGGGAGAGTTTAAGTGCAATGATGAGGTGCTGTTAAAGTATCTAGAGTATTGTCTCGATATTATCAACACGTTCGCATCATTCTGTATCGGCCATGTGCCCAGGGAAATGAATGACAAAGCCAACGTATTGGCTCAGGCAGCATCGGGATATAAGGAATACGGCTGATACGAAGCCTTCGATTTAATCGACAAAGCAGTGCTATGTGTTGATAACGCCGATTGGAGAACTGAGATAAAAACTTACTTAATGGACCCATCCAAGCCTACTGCGCGGAAAGTTCGTCAACAGGCGTTGAAGTATGTTGTGCTGGAAGAAGAATTATACTATCGGACATTGGAGGGATTACTTTTAAGATGTTTGGGAGATGAAGAAGCGAAAGTGGCCATGGGTGAAGTCCATGAAGGAATTTGCAGCGCGCATCAATTGGCTTACAAGATGAAGTGGATACTAAGGCGGACAGGATACTTTTGGCCGACGATGTTAGAAGATTGCTTCAAGTATTACAAAGGGTGCCAAAGTTGTCAAAAGTTTGGGAATGTGCAGCTTGCACCAGCATCGGCTTTACATCCGATTATTAAACCATGGCCGTTCAGAGGATGGGGGATAGACGTAATTGGCCAAATATTCCCAGCATCAAGCAAAGGCCATAAGTTTATCCTTGCAGCTACAGACTATTTTTCAAAGTGGGTAGAAGCCGTTTCGCTTAAAAAAGTCACCAGCGTAGAAGCTATCGGCTTTGTTAACCAACACATTATCCACCGATTCGGTATTCCTCAGACTATCACAACCGATCAAGGAACTGTGTTCATGTCTAACGATTTTAAAAGCTTCGCAGAAAGCCTGGGCATTAAGTTGCTTAACTTGTCACCCTATTACGCTCAGGCTAATGGGCAAGCCGAGTCGTCTAACAAAACTTTGATCAAGCTGATTAAAAGGAAAATTGATGAAAAGCCTCGAACTTGGCACTCTACACTATCGGAGTCTTTGTGGGCTTATCGGCTAGCGTTTCACGGATCGACTAAATTGTCGCCATATCAGTTGGTATATGGCCAAGAAGCCGTGTTGCCCGTAGAAATAAATATTGAGTCTATGCGAATAGCAAGACAAAACAATTTATCGGCTGATGAGTACAAAGAATTGATGCTATGCAATTTGGATGACTTGGCGGAGTTAAGGCTGATTACTTTAAATCGGCTTAAAAGGAATAAGGAGAAAGTTGCAAGAGCCTATAACAAAAAAGTTGTGCCTAAGTCCTTCAATGAAGCCGATTTAGTTTGGAAAACAATATTACCGATCGGTTATAAAGATAATCGATTCGGTAAGTGGTCACCTACTTGGGAAGGGCCGTATAAAGTAAATCGGCTAGTTGGTGGTAACGCATACATACTTGAAACACTTGAAGGTACTGTGCTACCAAAGGCGATTAATGGAAGGTATCTAAAGAAATACTACCCTAGCGTTTAGATCGGTGCGTAATTGAAGCAAAACAAAAGTTCATAAAAGGATCGGTTAAAACAGCCGATCGAGAGTATTACAAAAGGAGCAAAAACAAGCATTATAGCAAAGGACAATATTGTTTTAGGACCATTACATCACATCATTGCAAGGCATCGCATTACAAGAATCACAGGCCCGATCCGGGAAGCCTGGCTCCTAGCGCTGACAGTGCTGCCGCAGCCTTTGCAAGTGCGTCTTGGATGCCGTCCACTATTTTTTCATCGGCTTGCGCGCTTCCAGGAACAGGAACGATTTTGGCCGACTGCGCGTTCACCTTGGCAACAGCCTGGCCAATGTCTTTCTTCTGATCCGAAAGGGATGCTACTATAGTTGGCACCTACGCTTGGGCATCAGTCAGTTGGCCTTGGAGCTTGGCCAATTCATCTTTCAGTTGTTTCTTGGCCGATTCCAACTGACTGATTTTGGTTTTGGTTGTTTTCAGCAAAGAAGCGTCCTTGTCAAACTTTTGTTTCATCCCTTTCGCCTCAGCCACCAGTCGATCCAACTCCTGACGCTCAGCTTTCTGGGTTTCTCGTTGAGCGATGCGTGCCCGTGCAGCCTCCACTTCCGCCCTTTGATCGTCTAAGTGGCATACCCCCAAAATCGCCCTCATGGTATCTGGAGGAAGGTCGGCTTCAACTGCAATCACGGCATCCCTCAGTGCCTGAGTGTTGGCGAGGAGATCGGCTTCAGGCTGGCAGACTTCGTGAAAGAGCCGATTCAATTTTTGTTGCATGTTGGGCTCCGATTGAACAACTGCGGCCGATGCCTTCAGGGAAACATCAATGATGGTACGAATATCAGTGACGTAATCGTCTGAGGCCATTACTTCCGGGTCTTCTAGCTCATCCAAAGAAAAACCAAGCAGATCGGTGGGGTCGGCTAAGCCTTCTGATATAAGTGCGGGAGGAGCCGACGGAGACAGTGAAGCAGCAGGAGCCAGAGTCGGCTGAGGCGGTGAAGTGACAGGAGGCTGAGCTGGAAGTGGCGGTGGGTCGACAGAAGATGCGCCCTGGAGATTGGCCAGGATGCCAGCTACCTGAGTTGATGCTGTCGGCTGAAAGGAAGGGCTATAGAATCAGTATTGCAAGGGTTAACGAAATGCATGAAAAGAATACAAGGATTACAAAGCTTACTTCAGTAACAGCGGCTGGTGTATGAGAAGAGCTCTCAGCACTTTTCTCTTTACGCCTGGGGTTTTTCTTGGTTACCGCCTTTGTGGATTTTGGTTTTTCTGGAACCAGCAAGGTGGGATCAGAAAAGGATTAGAAGAATTTTTACAAAGGACAGAACGGATACTTACTTGGCAGCCGCTCTTTAGTGAGTTCATCCAGTGACGGGCTCTTTACCCGGAGGTTGCCTGATGTGTAGCCAGTCAAGCCGGTTGACTGGTGCGGCCTTTTTCCTTTTGATCCACTCTCCGATGGACCGGCAGCGCCCTTCTCACGTGCGGACGTAACCTGCAAAGATCATAAGGAGGTTAGCCAACGGATGATGAGAACCAAAAATGGTAAGAAAGCTACTTAGAAAAGCCGATACCTCTACGGCTACCAACGAATCAGTATAACCCGAGGAACTATCCTCGCTTGAACTGCTGCTGCTGCTAGAGACTACCGTCGGCTCGTGATAATCCGGTAAAAACTTTTCTATAATAGCTGATATATTACGGTCCAAATAAAGGGCCTCAGCTATACGCGACCACCAAGCAGTGAATTGGTTAGCCCGACGGGAGATCAGAATGAAGCGCGGCAGATCAGAAATTTGAAGCTCATCGGTGATTCCTAGAGCTACGGTGGCCGATAGCAGATTCCTCACCCTGGTTCTGGGTTGAAGCCGATCAAGGAGGGGCAATGAAGGAACCACTTGACCAAAGCCGAGCTGGCGAGAATAAACAGATGGATGATAGAACTCATATGAAGGCTGGAACGTTCTATTTCTGGAGTTCAGGCCGACATGAAGAATACAGGGGGAAATGAAAATCCGATAGAGCATCAGTGATAATTCTGGCATTGAGGAACTGTCGGCTTCTAGTTGCAGGAAAGATGGCCATTGAAAATCGGCCGCATCACTATAAGAGAAGAAATTTTGCTGGGTGAATACTACACTGTCTAAACCCAAGAAAAAAGCAAGATATTTGTTTAGGCCGGCCGAGGTAATCCTGGTATCGCCACTCGAGCACATTATGAGTCTTTCACCATGAGATCGGCTTGCTCTAAACTGAGGGGTGGCATTCTCTGGGTAGTCTTCCCGAGGAAAAGCAGAATCTTCGATGGGTTCAGAAATAAGCTGTCGGCTAAATATACTATACAGCCACAATTGAATAAACCATAAAGGACCGCCAACGTTACCAACTGCGAAATTGGCAAAACCAGAAAAAAGCCGACTTCTGATGATATACATCATCTGGTAAACTGCGCCCAAAAACATCTTCCCAAGTGCAAGCCGACGGCCCTCTACAAGCTGCTCTGCTACCAACTGGTATACTTGAGTTGGTCCTAGGGATGCGCCGCAGAAAAGAAACCGCTCAAGCCAGAGATTCAGGAAAGCTGCATGTTCTTCGTCCAATACGAGCCTATTTACCTTGTTATTGTGCTGGATGTACCTCGACCACCCTTCACCCTTTGTCTGAATCAGCTTGTACCGAGGTTTTCCGCTATAAGCCGACAACTGGTCTCCGTTAGGCCGTAGGCAACACAATTCGGCCACATCCAGGAGGGTCGGGCCGATGGGACCGGAGCGGAAAAGAAAAGTATTAAAAGTGTCGGACCAGAAGTAGCACGCCGTGGCCACCAAGGGCTCATTGGCTTCTGGGCAGGCTAGGCTTAATGGAAGGCATTCGGCTATGCCCATCTGCTCCCATTCCCCTCTTTTTTGAGCCGACACTCTAATGAACCAACTTCTCCACCCTTTGGTATTGTCATTAAGCCCTAAAACTCTTGCCCCACTCCTTCACATTGTAACCTTGAGCTGATAGGGGGAGTCTCGGGATTTCTTCATTTATCACTGTATCGACATCTATGTTTCCTACCGGTCCTAAATAATACTGATTAGTACTTCCTGAGATCGGAATGAGTACCTTTGAGGAATCCATTCAGCCGACTGGGGAAGATGAGAGGATGATCACCAGTGCAGAGATGTCAAGAGAAGCCGATTGGAAGTGATGCGAGAACTGGAAGGCGTGAAAATGACCGTGGGGGTCCCGCATATATATAGCAGGGTGAAAAGTAAAAACGGCGGGAAATGAATTCAAGGCGACACCTGCCATTAAACCGCACCAAGATTTTGACGGCGTAATTAAAATAATGATTGTTTGGACAGTTCGAGGGAGAAGCCGATGGATAGAGAAGGCGATGGATTTTTGAAAGATAAACAAGTTATCTTCCAAAAATGGGGGGTATATGTTTGCACCTGTTTTGGAAATTACGAGAAGGATCGACAGGAAAAGTACAAGTTGGGATAAAACACGAAGCATAGTTGGAAGGCATACGGAAACCAATAAGGAAACGCACAGCTGGGGTGTACGGATAATATTTGGAAACAGAGTCCAAATAGGAAACTACGAAGCCGATTCGGATTACATTGTCGTGTTGGATCGGGACTCGGATCGGCTAGCGGGTATATAAGGCGCGTTGGGGCTGCTTGAAGAATCATCTACAATCAATCAACGCATCTTGCAGTTTTTACTTTCTGTAGTCTTTAGCCTCTTAGCATTGTAATATTCCCTTTGTAAGTCGACAGTGATCAAATAAAGTTGCGAATCGCCGATTGTTTGGTCATCATCGATTTCTTCAGGTTTGATTTGTTCTGTCTTGTTGCGCATTGCCTTTTCAGAATCAATCTGCCTTTTACCCTCGGATTAGTCTTAATCGACTAGTCTAGTTACCCTTCTAATCGGCTTTCTGGCTGATTTCTGTTTAAGCCGATTCACTTCTAGGATCGGCTTGATTGAATTTTACAATCTCCTTATCGATTGTAGGGTCAAATCGATTGGCACGCTTGCGTAAAGTTGAACCCGGCGTTCGTCCGGTGTGTTGCGATCAGAAACCCTACATCACATTTTTGGCGTCAACACCATGTAATCTGAAACTTTTTAGAGGACTCACCTATTGACTTGTGCCACTGAACTGACCGAAGTCCTTTTCTAACGATTACCGTCGGCGCTTTCGGTTTAAAAGATCTGAACTGTTTGTTTTTACTTTGGATTCTTTAATAGTTGATTCTAGATTGTGGTTATAGAGAAAATAATTCTTCAAAAGCTGGAATTCAAAAACATATATAAAATAGATTGTGGATTCTAGTGTATATGGGTGGACTAGATTGTGAAAATTGATTTTTAGAATTGTGCTATTTGTTTTTTATTCTGTTTTTTGATACCAGAATCTAGAATCGAAATAAAGAACAAACAGGAGTGCAAAAAGAAAAGGTTAACTGACTCGCTTAGGTTAGCATAGGTGGGTACTAGGGTCAGATTTTTTGGGGTAGTCTGAAGCACGACGGGTATGACTTAGTCTAAAGTCTGGTCTGGCACGAAATTGGCAGTGCCTTGCCGGTACGACATTATAGCATGGACCATGCTAGGCATGATGGATTGCATGGCCCGGTACGACACTGTAACAGGGGCTATGCCTGTCCTGATAACTCAGGGCATAAGGAAGAAGCCCAGCATGAAAGTCACTGAATCGCAGAGCATAAAGCCATAGATGCCACCCCTGCCGCCAACACCTGAGAGAGATGGTCAAGATGGGAGAGAGAGCTGAGAGAGATTGAGAGACGGTG